>WYDI02013346.1:0-32345 GCA_009867235.2 Psittacus erithacus
GTGGTCAGAGCATTTGCCAGTGAAGACTGAGGCAAAGAAGTCATTAAGAACCTCAGCCTTCTCCAAATCCAGGGTAGGCACCTCTCCTGAGAGCTTTCTGAGGGGGTCCACATTGTCCCTACTCTGTCTTTTATTTGCAGTGTACCTATAGAATCCTTTCCTGTTATCTTTCACATCCCTAGCCAAGTTTAATTCTAACTGGGCCTTAGCTTTCGTAACCTGGTCCCTAGCTTCCCAGACAACACCCTTGTGTTCTTCCCAGGCCGCCTGTCCTTGCTTCCACCTTTTATAAGCTTTTTTTTCCCTTCAAAGTTTCCTCAGCAGCTCCTTATCCATCCAAGGAGGTCTCCTGGCCCTCCTGCTGCACTTCCTTCTAGTTGAGATACAACAGTCCTGAGTTCGTAAAACACTCCTGAGCTTGTAAATGTATTCAGGTATGTTTTCTCAGGTAAGGCATAGTAAAAGGTCTTTGAAAAATATTGACCTAACTTTGCCTTCCAATATATCACATGTTGAGTATTCACTCTTCCAGCAGAAGTCAGATACTTAAGTCTTCTGAAAATCACAGTAGGTGTTTCAATTCTTTCTTCATTCTTCGTGAAGGCTGTGCTGCCATTTAGCAGGATCTTGATAGGCTGGAGAATTGGGTGGAGGGAAACCTAATGCAGCTAGACAAGGGCAAGTGTAGGGTACTGCACCTGGGGAGGAAGAACCCCAAGTACCAGCACAGGCTGGGGGCTGACGTACCAGGGAGCAGTTCAGCTGAGAAGGACTTGGCAGTATTGGTGGATGACTAGTTGACTATGAGCCAGCAGTGTGCCCTTGTGGCCAGGAGGTCAATGGAGGTGATCCTCCGCCTCTACGTGACCCCTGTGATGCCACATCTGGAGTACTGCGTCCAATTCTGGGCTCCTCAGTACAAGAGACAAGGAGCTACTGGAGAGGGTCCAGCAGAGGACCACAAGGATGATAAGAGGTCTGGAGCACCTCTCTTATGAGGGGAGATTGCAGGAGCTGGGCCTGTTTAGTCTAAAGAAGAGAAGACATATAAATGCCTCAAAGGCGGATGCCAGGAGGATGGTAACAGACTCTTTTCAGTGGTGCACAGTGACAGGATGAGGAGCAATGGTCATAAACTACAACACAAGATGTTTCACTTCAACAGGAAGACGAACTTTACATTGAGGGTGGCAGAGCACTGGAACAGGCTGGCCCAGGGGGCTGTAGAGTCTCCTGATCTGGAGACATTCAAACATTCCTGTGTAACCTCCTCAAGGTGGCCCAGACTCTGCAGTGGTTGGACTAAATGATCTCCAGAGGTCTCTTCTAACCATAACGATTCTGTGATTCATTAGATTTATTTTACTTTACAATCACATTTGAAACATAGTGAAATCTTGTTCTTGGTGAACTATGACAGTACTATTTCAGTTAAATTTTGACCAATATATATGTCATAGCTACTATCTTCTATAATTTTTCTTCAATTTTTTTCTCCTTCTGTAGAAAACAGTAATGGATCTCAAACCAATTCTACAAATCACAGTTTCTGCTGATCAGCTAGCTACCCAAGAGCAATGGAATGCCATGATTTAAAAGCACTTACAATTTAAAGGAACACTAATCAAAACAAACCAATAAATGTCTTAACAGAGATGAGTCGACACAGTGGTTATGATCCATCTTTTATTTGTCTGTGGCTGCATAATGGTGTGTTCTTGCCAACGTGTTTTTCGTAAGTCTTTGTAGTTTGTTTTCTGACTTTCAAGAATTCAAATCTGGTATGAGTTTCAGAACCTGAGAGAATAACTAGCTTCAGCAAAGGGCCCTTGTGCATTTATTTCCAACCCTGCATCTTACATCTAGTTAATGTCTTGAATCACCAGTATGCTTATGCACGCAGCTTTACTAGAGTTACTGCTTTTGCTCTTCCCTGCATTTGCTGAACAGCCAGACATTTGTATCTTGTCTATGTAAATGTGTTAAAGATGTTTATACTAAATCAAATGCACATTACAAAAGGATAGAAGAGTTGTTATTTTAGTATCCGTATTTTTAGCAAAACTTCCAAAGCAAACAAGGCTGAGGCAACTGTATTGTCATTGCACATACCGTCAGTCTTCCTCAGTGGCTTTTGAACCTAGTGGACAATTACTGCAAAAGAAGTTTCATGAAGAAAGGCAGCTAATTTGAGAAAACAAAAACAAGTTGCCAATTAAAAAAATAAACAAAAGCAAATTAATGTCCCTGCTGAGGAAAAGGTAAGGTTAACTTAGGAAAGGTGTTGTTAACTTAGTTATTCTACCAGTCTACATGGGAGCAAGATGCAAGAAAACAGACTTTAAAAAAAAGAAAGTTAAGAACAAAGGTATGCGAGTGCTGAGTGGTTTAGAAACACAGGAATGGTAAAAGTCATCAGATCAATAAGATCAGTCCCTTACATACTTGCAGCCCACATCTGGAAGAGTCCCCTGGAACCTTCTTTACCTGCCTCCTGCCCACCAGAAGTGGCCCTGAAGACTTTGAATGCCAAAAACCAGACATCACAAAAGAAAACAGGAGAGAGAACTGTTTCGCAGCTCCCTAGGGCAGGAGAGTATTCAAAATGCAAAAGTCTACTGATACCCAAAGAAAGCAAATCACACCCTGTGCTACAAAGGCAGAGTAAAAAAGACCTTTCATTGGTTTCTGCCACCATGAGCACTTCCATTCACACAAACAGTAGTGGAAATAGGCTTCCACTAATTAATAGGCTGCCACTAATTAATGTTCCCAAGTGAAAAAACAGAATTTCTCCACGGACAGACCACACATGCACCTAGCATCCCTGCAGTCTTCCTGGGACACGTGAAAGCCTCAAGCCTAACACTTACATACATTGCACCTGGAATAAAGCCGCTCTTGGCGGAGGCTCTAATGTTACTGCCTTAATGTGAGAACAGCAAGAATCTTCATCAAGATCAGTGCTATCACAGATCAGGAAATCCCTAGCAGACAGACCAATTTCTCAAAAGCTGCACATGCAAACATTCTTGGCTTGAAAATAAAACCCAACCAACCAACCAAACAAACAAATCCTAAAAAGAGGGTAGGCCTAGGGAAACCAACCATAGTCTGAGATTTAACCCTCAGTGTGACCAGACATGCTCACCAAGCATCTTTCCAGTGCAGTTAGTATTCTTCATCTGACAGACTTTTTTCTCTCTAACATCAGAATCCTCCCTGTCTTGTCATTAAGTCTTTTACATAAATTGCTCATGTAGCATATGGAAGCCTTACTGATCTCTTTCCTTCTCTATCTACCTAACTCATCTAGTTGAAGATGTCCCTGCTCATTGCAGCAGGATTAGAGTAGATGACCTTTGAAGGTCACTTTGAACCCAAACTATTCTATGATTCTATTCTCTTTGGAAGATCATCTTTTAATATGAACAACTATAAATGAATATAAAATTTTGTCTAATTCCCACTTTAAATGTACTCAACCTATTTATACCCATTGGATTTTAATCCTTAATTTTTCAGTATAAATGATCATCCTTCCTTGGTGGAGACTACCTTGTCATAGCCTCTTTCATCTCCACTTTCTTAAATTAGACAAGGCAATCTCTTTCAGTGTCCTTTCAGAAGTCAGAAAGTCCTTCTACTCATACTACACTTAGCCTGTACCTCTGCAAGTCTAAAGTCATGGTCACTCAACATCATTGACTAGAACTGCGCACAACACTCTAAATGAGATCTCATCAGTGCTCTGCATAAATTCCTTTCCTGCATTTCCTAAAAATCACTTGCCTATGGTGCACTTGAATCACATGCACTTTCCACATGTGCATGTAATGTTATTGACTCATACTTATTGTCTCCCTGTCCCAAAGTAAAAATTCTTCTTAGCCCTAAGTATATGACTGAATTATCAAACTTCAGGTGACTTCTATCACTCCAGTAATCCAATCTTCTCATTTCTTCTGCATAATGACCTGATTATCCCCTGTATTTGTAGAACCATTCTGTTTGGTACACCTTAGGATAACATTGCTATAGGCCCAGCTCTTGAGCCAGACTGCGAACTCATGATCAGTCCTATATCTGCAGAACACTGCTAGTAATCTCTGTTAAACTCAGGAATTCCCCTTCCACTTCGAAAGTGATATTGCTTTAACCAGCTCCTTACTTATCTTGCAGTCTTTCTGATAGGTCACATCCTTTCCAGTTCTCATCACTTAAAATTCAACTAAGGACATTATATGAAATATTCCACTTAAATATAGATCAAGTTTGTCCAAAAATACCATAAACTCTGTAAAACAGATACTAAGTTTTTCAGATGTAATCCATCTTTAATGAAATTTACCTTAAATGTAGCTACATTTACCTAATATTTTCTCTTTCGAATTGTTTTTCTAAGTCTGTTCTTAAAGTTGTAAAATGTTGTGCTCAAACAAATAAGCCTGTAGCTAGCTGCTGTAGAAATTCTCTGCTTTTCAGAAAATAGATAATATGTCTGCTAACTGTCATTAGAAACACCTGCAGGGATATGTTTTAGTAACTATAAAATAGATAATATTGATATATTGCATTGAAAGTTTAATTGAAAACTAGCGGTTTGGGATTTACAGCCATGCAGCAATCCTTTCAGTGCTCCAGTACGAATATCATGGGGAAGTTCTGATTTCATCACAGAATGCAGTTTAAACCTTCCTTGTGACACAGATATGGTATTTTCTGTTATTTTATTATTGGGTTTTTTGTCCTCCCCTAATTTCGTACAGAGAAACTTCCTTATTGACAACTCAACTGATCTTTTATTTAGTAGTTGGGCATTACTTAAAGTGTATCAGTGTTCCCTCTCCCCGCCCCCCTTCGACATGTGTACTTTCTTCCTTTCATCCTTCAATTTTTGTGCATATAAAGTCTGCAGCAGTGCAGAACTTTAACATCCTGTCAGACCAGAACAACTCAATTTTTCTGATAGTATCTGCTATGGAGAACTGAATAGTCAAAGGCTAATTGACAGAAATATAGTGCAGCTTATCAAAGGAAGAAAATTACTTCAGATTTTAAGCATTCATGAAAATCTTAGCTAGAAAAAGACACGCATAGGGTAGGTAGTGAAGCCTAAATGCACAAAAATTCAGGAACCCAGAGTATGAAAGACAAGTAGAGCACATTTATCTTTTTAATTAAGTTAAGGATCAGAGAAAACATAACTATATAATTTTTTCATCAGTGTAGACCTGGTATTTGTTCTAATTTGGAGGTCATAAAATGAATAGATACACATTCACTGTCATTTGTCCTTCACAGTGGTGCAGTGTGCCCCAAACAAATGCTGTTGAAAATTCTGTTAGGCCTCTGATAATATGCATAACAAGGATTTTCCTGATATCTTTTCCTGTGAAGGCTGGATAGACCACATACACTTTAAAAAAGGAAGTGCACAGTGAAGGACAAAGAACATTTTGACTCTCTCTAGTACAGTACATACTCTTTAGCAGACTTGCGGAGACACAGAGCCCAAAACTATGGTAGGTACATTTACTTTTTATTGCATGGATGCATAAGATTTATTATTAGAGCTGCAGTGGATGTGACTGTAAAACTTTAAACATATTTCTAATAGTTTTCAATTCAGTTCCTTGCAACTGACTTCCTGCTTTTTAGTGCATGAAGAAACCTTTTTAGTTTTTTTAGCTTCTTCATCACGTGAACTGGTTTGCTTGGGTCTTAATGATTCTGCCATTCAAAATTAAGGAAAACAGCTGTTTTCAAGGCTAAGCTGATAAATTAGTTTGTGTACCTAGAAGAATGCCACAGTCAAGTGACGATGTAACAGCAAGAAAGAAAATGGAATTGATCAAACCTTTTAGTAGACTTCCAGAGAAGAACTGCACTGCCTCACTTTGATGCAGAAGTATTTTGTAACTTTTTGTAAAAAACCAAAAAACCCCAGACACTCAAGCTTTATGCATTTACGTGCTTCCTTAAAAATAGGGGTTTTAAAATTCCAAACTCTATATATCCATCTGGTTTTGTAAGTATTTTGTTAATAAAACAAACCAGTAATTACAATATGAGTGATTTTACAGATCAATATTGAAAATTGTGAAATCTAAACAGCTTTTCAGCCCATCTTTGTGATGGGAAATAGTTCAGAACTCCTGGAGTAGCTTTACACTTTTATCATGGTATATATGTCCAAATACAGCAATCTTTCCTTGAAGGTTATATTACTAAAGAAGTATTCTTTATATCAGGTTGTCAATTTTGTTCAAGGTAAAAAAAGTATCCCATGAAACTTAGAGAGGAGCCCAAGCTGTAGAATTCAGTAGCTTCAGGGGGAAAAAGGTCTAATTTTGCTCACTGCAAGTAGCCCTTTAAAAATGGCAATGTGAAATAGGATTAAATGCAGAATACTGTTTATATTTAACAAAGTTTTACAAAGTTCAGATGCTTATGGTTGAGTTTGTCTGTTTTACACAATGACTAAATTCTTAATGAATCTGAAGCAATGGCCTCAAATCATTTACATAAGTAATATTTTTATATCTTTAAAATATAAACCAGCTATTTCTTATTCTATTTATTTCTGTTGTAGTGAATCCCACTGTGTAGAATCAACTACAGAACACTACATTTGTTTATGCTAATAGTTCAATTCAAGTCTCTTGACTTACTCTGGATTTACACATGGAGAAACGGAATTTGAGCAGGGCCAACAGTTCTACCAAACTAGCAACTTGCTATTCTGTTACTTTCTGATTTCTAATTGCAGCAGACTCTTCAAGTTGGCATAGTCATTCAAGAGCCCAAATGTACATGAAGCCCTTGTATCTGCAAAACTCTACATTAAAATTTGCAAGGCAAATGCTCAGTTACTCTTCTAGCATGATTCATACATCTAGCTGCTTTCACAGAAGTGTTTGTTTCAGAACAGTGTGTAAATATGCAAATATATTGAACACAGGACATCCACTACTGCCAAGTGCAGTTTGAAAATTGGCAACAATTAAGTTTCCTTTTTCTGTTTAAATATTTTCAAAGCCCGAGGTTCTTTTCTCCAAGTCCAAATATGAATGACAATTCAGAGTAATGCAAACCATCAATTCATATGCTTACTGCATTTCCTTAACAATGTTATACAGGACTATGGGGAAAGAAACTCATTCATCACAGGCAATCCAGAAGCCTCACCAAGGAAACAAATCACATTTTTTGATCTTTGCTTTGATACTGCATGGGTGGAAATTTATATTATAGCAATATGAGAAGACAGGAAAAGAAATCAGAATAGCAAAACAAGTAGATGAAGAATGTGGAATAAGTAGTAATACAGGCAGGTTTGTTCTCTGGTAGTTTTACAGTAGACATATATCAGCATGGTTGGAAAACAAACTTATTCCTACAAAAAAAAAAAGCCAATGGACTCTTTGAACATGAAACTGGGCACAAACTGGCTGAAGTTGGCTCTGGATTTAGTGTAGGAAGAGATGAAAGGAGCAGAGCTAGGTCTGCAGAATCCCAAGATACAAATGAGGACTAAAACCTAGAATTCACTATTTCATTTCCAGTCATCATAATGGAGACAAGTTTAAGCCAAAAAGCTTGCACATAATATGAGTTGAAAAAAACACTAGCACTACAATAATAGGTGCGGGCAGGTATAGCTTCATGTGAGATTAAAGCTGATGACCACACACGAAAGAGGTTGCATTTTCCTTTGCCTTCAAGCCAAGTAAAGTTGTGTTGATTTCTAACCTACAGAAATGGCCTTTACATGCCTCTCTTCTTGCAGTGATACTGGTAATTTTTAGATATAAGAAGCAAAAGAATTTTTGATACATAAGAATTTGTGGGCCCATTTCAATAAAATATCATTTTTCCAGGTAATTTTTCTTTAAAAGAGAACATTCATATTCGTTCATGTTCTACTTAAGAGAATCCAAAAAAGCTTGAAAAGAATAAAAATAATTGTCCATCAGAGTTCAGGACTCCTAACAAGAAAAATCTGGAATGAGCAAAAATAGCAGCTGCCTTCAGCAGCTTTCCTCAGTGAAAAAGCTGGAGTACATGAAAAGTTAGGAATAGAAAAACTACACAGAAATGTACAAAAAGAAAGCCTTACCCATGTTCTCTCACTGAAGTCATGAACAATAGCTTCCAACTTGTAATGTCATCACTGATAGGCGTGGAAAATTCATGAGAACAATTTACTACACATGCTTAAAATAGGTCACAGAAGAAATCTGCCAAATTTAATTCATAAATAGTGTCAAAATATTTTTTTTTCATTTTGGGGGCTTACATTTTCACAGAATGACATGGGGATCAGAGGATCTTGTGCAACTTGGATTCGCAGCTGCGGCTGGGTGTTCCTTTCACTTCTGCTGACACATCTCTAACAGCTTTTCCTCACATTAGTCACTTGCGTAACAAAGTCTTGGAAAAGTGTCACAACCTCTTCAATACCATGACCTTTCTGTAAACCTCTGGGGGCATCTGCATTTTGATTCTGAAAATTAGTCATAGGAAGATTGAATTTTCTTATTCTCCCTGGAGAAGAAAAGCTTTCAGAAATCATGTCTATGCTCCCACTTATTTCTCCTGTACAAAGCCTCTCAAAAAAACAGTTTAGCCACAACTATTGATCTGCTTCACCTCCTAGTGAGCTTTAAACTATTTTTCAAATCCTTTTGACAATTTCAGCTCTTCAAGTGTTCATCCCCCAGCGGTCCAGTTTTTATGACTGATCCCACCTTATTCTCTTTCAGAGCTCAGTCTCTAGTTCGCATGAGCTTTCCATTAAATCTCTTTTCCTAAGCCTCTAAGAGCTGTTGATGGAGTTAAAATTTATGCTGCTCTTTCTAGCCTGCAAGAACGAACAGCCAATACATGGACCTCCCTTAACGGACCGCTGGTGCCCTTCTGCTTGCTCCGCTCTTCTTCCCAGCACAGTCAGTAGCTGTCCTACCCTCCACAATAAAAGTATCCTGCGTAATTTTCTACCCAATGGCCCATCCTTTAATAGATGCGCAGCGGACTGGCATTATCTTTCAATCTAGCCAGTGCTCAGCAACAAATCTGGCAGTGTTGTGATCCTGCACAACAATAAAATGCTACATTTTATTTCCCCCATATATTCTAGCCCCTGGAGCAGAAAGGCTGGCATGTGCTGCCTTTTGATCTATCATAGCCTTTGTAAGGAGACAGAAAAACTGAAAAAGACCTCGCTGAATTTCCACTTCTCATTCTCACATACAATCCTATAAACAGCAGATTCAAGTGCCTGCAAACAACAGACTTACTAAGCAACAAAATTTGCATGATTAAAGTTAAGGAAGCACCCATAACGTCTTTGCCTGTGGGGCAAGGCAGCAGGCAGTCTCAGGGCGACAACTCAATTCTTTGTGCTCACAGTAAGTGATAAGAGAACCAAGTAACATGACAGACAGAAGCTGAGAGAACTGGGCTTGTTCAGCCTGGTGATAAAAATGCAAAACAGACTTTATTTCTATCTTCAAATATCTAATGGAAGGGTGTCATACTCATCTCAGAAATGCACAAGGATAGAATAAAAGGCAATAGAAAAAAGAGGCATTGGGAACAAGATGCAAAAAAAGAAAATCTCAGTTAGGGTGTCTGGGGTTTTGTTTTGGTGGGATTTTTTGTTGTTTGTTTGTTTTGCGTCTTTTTTTGTTTGTTTGGGGCTTTTTCTGTGTGGTTGTTTGATTTTGGGGTTTGAGGGGTGTTTTTGGTTGGTTGCTCGGTTTGGGGTTTTTTTGGTTTTGTAACAGTGGGGGTAATCCAATACTGGGACAGCATAGAGGAGCTGCAGTCTCCATCCTTGCATGTAGTCAAAACCTAACTGAAGAATGCTTAGAGCAATTTGGGGACACTGGCTCTGCTCAGAGCGGATAGTTGGACGAGATGACTTCCAGGGATCCCCCCCATCCTAAATTATGCTGCGAGGCCACGATTTGTCACGGGAGCCGTTCCTCCACTAGAGGTCACTATTGTGCAACCACCCGGAGAGGCGCCACAGTCAAAAACACGCACAACGGTACGACGTGCCGCACGAATTTGGGTTCCCTTTCTCTCAATAACTGAAAGTTGAGATCCCTCTGGCTGCAGGGCAGCTGTATGATGGAAGATGGCGCATATGGCCCACTTATCTCTCGTTTCCCACATAGCACATCCCAAGTATAGGGTAAAAAGGTGAAAAATGAGGTTAGCAAAAGAGAGAGAAGCCTTGGAAAAAGTAAGGAGAGTAAGGCGGGAAGGCAGAATAATTTCTTTTGAAAGAAATAGCTCTGAGTGTACTAGCAAAGCTTCAGAATGTGGGGTTTGTGTACCCTCTGTGCCAAAGTTGACTTTAACAAAAGGGCTGCCAGCAGACGGAAAACTGATTCTGGTTTTCTACAGTGATTGTCAGAGGCACAGATGAATGCATTCTTACTTAACTTAGCTTCCCATTTCCTTTGTTTATGGGTTTATATGACAGGTTAGCGAGTCACTTTAAAGCCAGCAGGCTTTGTGACCAATCTGCTATTACCTGCTAAGGTTCAGGGATCAGAATCCATTGATGGCCATAGAAAGGATGTTCGGCATGGTGCAAATCCTAGGCAGAAGAGCTTAGGAAAATTTCTGTTGAAACAGTCTTTTCAGAGATGTTTGGGTTAAACTGGGATTTCATTTCCAAAGTTTACTGTCTTTGATTAAAACTCCCATGGGAACATTTTTGACATTATTACGTGTTTTGAAATGTTTATGCTGTGGGAGTTGCTACTTAGGCCAAACCATTGTCTTTGTTACTGATGTCAGGAATTGTACTAAGAAATCATATAAAGGGCTGCATTTATTTTTAATTAAATTTCAATGTTCTGGATTAAACATTTTTCCAGATGCCTGATTTCATGTCTGACAATCTTGGAAAATGTGTTGCTCATACAAGAAAATTCACACTAGAGAATGTGAGATTGCTTACATGAAAGCATTTCTGAGGTTCAAACAGTCCTGTGACTGGTCAGATGGTCCAGGAAGAAAAGTATAAGATGAACAAAAGGCTCATATGGAAGACCTTGCATAATAGCACTGTTTGGGAGGTGGGAGCAAGCAGGATTCTGCCCAGACATAGCACAGAAATTACACTATGTGTGTATTTTGCTTGTTCCTGTCTAACCAACCAGGCTGCCGTGAAGCTATGTTCAAAGCCTACTTTCCTACCTTCCTTCTCCTCCACTGCTACAGTAGTTTAGGGACTCCTCAGTCAAGTGCACCTCTAGAGCAGTTACTTTAATACTATGGTTTTTTGTGTTGCTGATATAAATACTGCTTCCTGTCGCCTCCACCAGTGAGATTATCCAGATGGAAAAGCACCTCCTTTGAAAGGAATCATGATTCCTTTCCTTTTCTCTCATTCTCTTCCCTCTCCTTGCGTATTTTTAATCTTGAATATTTTTCAGTGATTATGTGGTACCGAAGAGTCTTCAGCTTCTGTAGTAGGAAGCCTGAGGGAAGGTATTTGAGACACCTTTACAAACTGCTAGGAAAAAGAGTTGAGGTCATTACGCAGGTTTCTAGCTTTTTGGGGAACCGTTTAAAAGTGTAATTGTTAGGTGGCCCATGCCCCACATCAACACTGAGAACATACTACTTCCTCAGAATGTACAACTAGTTGAAGTGACTGAACACCATGACAGCATAGGCTCAATTTTTCAGCTCATTTTTTCTTTGAGTTTCCCACTGATGTGGTTAAACTGTTGACTTACTGGAGGAGTTGCAGAAACGGTGCATATGGCGTGTGGCAAATAGGTGAATGATGACTTCTAAATAAATAGAAAAGGTCTATAGCAAGAAAAAATGAATGCCAGGCCTGCACGGGGGACTTCTAAACTCTGTTTGCACAATGGTAGTAGCTGGAGATGATTCCCTACCTCCTTACAACACAGCTTAGCTCTGCAAAAAAGAACCCTAACTTCATTCTGTCACAGAGGCCTGTTTGTAATACAGCATATATGGTAACTACAAAGTTAAAATTCAAGACCATGGGAAAAATAATACTAATTATCACAGAAGCATTGTGAAAGGATGCAGAGGTGGAATGGTAAAAGATTCATAGCAACTGAGAATTTAGCTTGAGCTTTCATTTTCTCTGTTTCAGATGCTTTCAAATTTGGTTCTACTTGTGACAGGTATTTTCTTGAGAGCACATAAAGAACAGAAAGATGCCAACTGAGTTTCATTAAAAGACATTTTTGTCTTAACTTTATTATGGATTGTTTTACTTACCAAATGCGACCATGAAAATATAGTTCTGATTATTTTTTTTTTTAAGCAAACATTTTTTTAAAGCAAAAGCAGCCTGACCACAACTGGTGTGATTTCAGCAGTGGTTACTAAATGTAGGTCTGATCTTCCACTTTTTAAAAGGAAAAGACTGAAGAGCTGTTTGTAAGAAATCATATAGTGTTAGCAGAACCTAAATTGCTCTCACCTGAAACCTTTTCTTCAGAGGCTTAAGGAGGAGATTTTGAGAGATAAAGGCCCTTTGCTACCCTCTTCCCAGAGAAAGCTCATGACAACTGAGGTAGGTGTTTCCTGAGGAGACACAGACATGAGCTGCGAGTCCTCTATGCCTCCATAAGCTAGTGCAGAAGGACAAATGCCAAGAGCAGGGCCTTGCTTGGAACTGAGATGCGTTTTGGGAAACATGGGTTTCTGTTTTGCTTCTCTGCACTAAAAGCAGATGAAATTTGCACAGCTGATGGGGGTTTAACATACAAGAGCACAGGAAAGGAGGTTAAGTTTCAGTGTGAAAATATGGAGTGTCCCTCTCTCCCTCTCACAGGTTTGCACAACTCCTGGTAAGATGTTTGCATGTTCTTGCACATATTTTTGCCTTACAGGCAGCAGCAAGGAAGGACATGTAGAGGAGAAAGGGAAGTCAGTGATGTCTTGCTAAAGCTGTCTGTTCCTCTTGCTTTTCCACTTCCTCTTCCTCCTGCTATCAGCAGCTGTGGGGGATGCCAAGGGGAAAGCCAGGCCACTGGATAATCTGCTGCTCCACCATTTATATGGGGATGAATGGGGAGGAAACCTAAGAGACTTCTTCCTTGAGCAAGTTGTTTCCTCCCTCCCTTCCACACCCAGTCTCCGCTTCCTCCAGTTTAGGCTCTCTCTTGCTCTCCCTGGGTGCTGGGACACTAGTGACAGCAGATGCTAAGATGGCTGTATGCATGCATGCACTCAGGCTTGCACTGGCTCCAGCCAGTCCTGCGTCCCTCTATAATAGCCTGAGCCCCAGCAGGGAGGCATAGGGCCCTGTGAGCTGATGGCGGGGGAAGGCAGGGCACAGACATGAACACTGCTGAGGGGCACAGAGGAGATGGGCTGAGGAAGCACGGGTACCTGTGCTCCCCAGCTGCCAGATCTGTTTTCCCCACACAGACTGCTCATGCCCAGCTCCCTTTAGGCTTGCTTTGCTCTTCTATTCTCCTTCTCATCCCAGCCTCTACTGATTTCCCCTCATACAGAGCTTCTAGCAATTTCCCAGCCAGCAAGACCACTTACTTGCTTGCCAGTCTGCTTGCTTGCTTGCTTGCTTGCCTGCCTGCCTGCCTGCCTGTCAAGCTGGCTAGCAGGTCCTCTCCACATCCCCCTTGCCTCAGGCCAGGAATAGGTTGGTGCAAACTCAGCCATCACAGCTACGTGCACATCACTTGCAATTTAGCTCATTAATTATCTAATCATGCTAACACTGATGATCAGTTGCAGCCCTCAACAAGGCATGAGCTGTGGGATGTGAAGGACAATGGTGCTGTGACAAGCCCTGTACTTCACGAGGCTGCATCTGTATGCTTCAGGGCTCTTAACAGCTATGGTGAATTCGACACTTTCAAGAGGGTTTTCTGGCGCCTCTGAAGGGTTTAGTAGAGGCCTGGTGCACCCATTTGGTCTGTTTGGAGCATTTTCTGTTGCAGCACCGCATTCAGTTCCCCTGAACTCCTGCTGTTGAACTCAGGCAGGCAGAATGCAGGAGCACCGACAATGGCAGAAACCACAGAGCTTGCAGAGCAAAAAGAGCAGAGTTCAAAGGCCGCTTAATCTGAGCCCTCTGTGAGTGAGCTTCACAGCAAAAGGGGCAGGGAAGAGCCTGTGACATGGCAGGGAGTGCAAGGCACTGAAGATGAGTAATTCAGTGAAAAATGATAGTTAATACCTGAACACACACTTTGTGTTCAAAGAATTTCTTGAGATTTGAGACAACAGAGCACTTCTAAGGTCAAGTCACAAAAAAGAAAGACTTTTTGCATGCAAGATTATTTTGTATGGCAGATGCTTTGCATCAGCTTTAGATGTCAATGGGAAGGACTGTGCTCTGGAAAGAGTGATTTATTACAGTGGATACCCCCAAGCAGAAAACCAGAAGCTTAACATGCACCTGACCATGACGCTTTGGAGTATGCGGGGCTTTCCTTCATGACAGAAATATATCCTTCACAAAACATAGCTGGGGTAAGGAGACTCTGCCAGCATCATCTGACTTCTTCCTTGAATTTGACAGATCTACTTTCTCTAGGACAGAAAAATATAAATAGTGGAAAGAGATTTCTGCGCTCCTTGTCAAACTATAAATATAACAACAATAGCTAATGGTTATGAGAGTATAGGGATAGAATTATGACAATTTTAAAGAGCCACAGCTTTGACTTGAAGAACTTTCAGGGAGCTCTGCATGGTAGCTGTCCGCAAACAGTATCTGGAAAGCCCATTTTTTCCCATAAGCATCACAGTGCATGTATACATGAAAGAATGCTGCTAATTCACTCATGAACACATCAAACTTGTATCATAAATAGTAAAACCACCTTCACATGGCAACCCAATGGAAAGGCAGCAGCACATTTTTCAGGAAGTCTAGTGCTGTCTGCAGACATAAAGATAGCATGGACTGCAGAACCATGAAGAAACGTTTATTCTCATAGCTTGCTATAGCAATGGGAGTTAGAGGCTCCTGCCAGTGTTCATCAATATAAAGTTTTTATTGAAAATCACGTACTTTCCAAAGCGATGCTGTCACAGAGTCATGGCTGCTGCACAGGGGCACTTTTCCCCCAAACTTAACTCTGTGGAGTTAAGGGCTGATGGCTCTCTGCCTTGCCCTCTGATGATTACATACATGTAATCATGGAGTAGCATGAAAACAAGCAGACTGTAACTGTCTCGGGACAGGTATGTACAAAGAAATGATCAATGGCAAAGTGTGTCATTTCTGCTGCTGTTCCTAGCATGCCACTAGGAAGCAAAAGCCCCATAAGAGTGAGCAGGCGGCAGGAAGTTTATGTGGAAAACTGTGCTAATATTGACTTTCTTTTGCTGAGTACTCCTCACATTTGTATGCATTGTGTATTACAGATATACAGAGCAATGCTATTCTGGCTTAGGAAGGAGACTGTCAAACTTGCTTAAACAATATTAATGTATCTCTCCAGAAATGTTCTCCCACATACTTTTTTCCCCCTTATACACATGGTTTAAGGATTACCTGCCCCAGCCAATAATTTTTGTCTTGTTCTTCTCTACCCTTACCCCATAATTCTATTATGATACTTTACCTGTTTGGGGATCATTTAATAGACTAAGAGTAGTGAAATGAAGCAGGTTAAAAACAGTATGGGAAAAAAAAAAAAGTATTTTTATTTTATATCATTTCACTTCACCTCCAACCATGGTACTGACAGAACTGTGGAGGTAACAAGATCCTGACTATGATATTCCTTGTAAGCACTGAATTGGAAAATCAGAGGTGTTCAGACGGGAGTGCTCAACCATTCAAACTACTTCAGAGCACAGGACAATATCAATACATGAAAAATACCTTAAAAAGATGGAATAGCACTTAAGGCAGAGAAACTCAGTGAAGCTCTTACCCACCTTTTTTTTTTCCTCTCTTTTTGTCAAATTTAATTCCTAAGCAGCCACTTTTCATAAAGGTAAAGAGAAACAAAAAGTTGAATAAATGCTCTGATAAAAAAGTACTTAGAGCTGCAGTCATAAAAGTTGCACATGGGAACAGTAACACACCATTGCTACTCTGGGATTTAGATGCTGGTTTTGGTCTACACAGAGAATGGAATGACATGTTTATACGTGAGAAGGCATTACCATTGCTGATATTCTTGTATGGCTTGAATAGAGTCTTGTGATTTTGTTGCTGGTACTGATGTTGTTTTTTATGAAAAATAAAAAGGCAAAGTATGTATAAGCTGCTTTCAGGCTTGGGGGTCTTGTTCCTTAAAATATTAATTCCTTCAGATTTTTTATTCACCCAAAAATAGCTAGTTTCCCTAAATCAATCACATATATCCTTCACGGAAATAAGTGGAAAAAAAAAAGAGGCATCCAGTAAGCTTTTCCACCAGCAAGTGCAAAATGAAGCATATGATAGACATTTCAGATGGGCAACTTTCACAGAAATTTCACAGCATGAACAGTTATTTTAATTGTGTTTGTTGCCATTTATATTCTCAGAAGCATTCTATCAGATACGAGTATATTTATTTCTGAGTATTGGACAAAAAAGAAGATGGCACAAACTGCCTAGCATTCAGAGTTGCAAAGATGAGCTCGTCCTTTAATCATTGCAAGATTTGTCTAGTGCTGATACTGTGAGTATGCTTTTGCAGCAGTGTTTGCCCATGCAAAATTACTATATTGCTACAGTTAACACATTAATGGTCATGAGGACTGTCAGATAGAATAGCAACAGTCACAACCTCTAATATTCCTTAATAATAACAACCTCTAATATTCCTTAATAATAAATGCCTCATCATCAGTGCTGATTGTTTATTTTCACAAATAAACATGATTTTATAGATAAAATCCAGAGTTTAGTAGCACAGATAGCACAAAGAACTGCATTTCTCCCATGAAGAAAAACACCACTGTGTTATGCAACAGAAAAAAAAAAAAGGTTATCATTGATTAGTGGCTAATAAAAAGCATGTGGCAGTGTTTTTAACTCAAATAAGCTCCATCCAGAACTCTAATAAGCTTCTGAACTAGCTAAGATAGATCTTTTTTGGTAAAATTAAGCTGGAACTATCAAGCATTTCCAAAGCATTATTTTGACACCTCAAAATATTTCAAAAAGTAGTTTAAATTTTGGGCAGAAGGAATTTGTGATAAACAATGAGGAAGAGTCAAGCAACCTTTTATGAAGCTCAGACTAACAATTTTTATTCTGCAATCCCATCCCTCTGAAGAGCTCAGCACCTTCACTGAGGCTTATTTAATAGAGGGTTCTGCCTTTCTGGTTTGAGTTTAACTTAGCACAAACACAGATTTAGAATTTCATGTGAAACTTATTTTCTGAGCATTGGTTTTCCAATCCTCTATTATCCTTCAAAGCCTTTGATTTGTGTAATGAACTCACAGGCAGAAGGGCAGAAGAAATTTATGATCATAGTTTAAAAAAAAAAAAGCAGAATCTCTTAAGATCCTTCTGGCAAAGGAGGGAACAAGCAAACATGTTAGCAGACACCTGAGGAGTGGGAATGTACAGAGTGATTCTCAATGGTCAAATAGACCTCAAGGTCAGTCGACTCCTGTCTGTATACCTGTAATTGCCACACAAATTCCGTTAGCCATTACTTTGTAATGGCTTGACCTTGTATTCACCAGTATGGCTTTACAGGACTCTGCAATATGCAGTAAATGCATCGCATGGTGAATACTGCTGCTAGCAGCAGCCAAACAGTCCTAACACATTTTAGTTCCCTTTCCCCCACCACTTCTTGCTTAATATCCTGAGGAGAGCAGTTTTCTCTGCTGATCATAATGAAACCCACAAGCAACACTGTTATGCAAACCCTTGCTGGGAAGCAGAACTCGTTTTAGCAAACAGATCAGGCTGCTGAAGTGAGATACCCATGGATTGTCCTATTGCAGGAACCAGTTTTTCTGCCTGTATCAAAGTACTGGAGAGCTTTGGGGAATCAAGGTAAATTGTTGTACATGTCTGTCTTAAAAATAAATGAGCAAAGTCCCGGGAGAAATAGAGTTGGCATGAGGTATTACATATAACCTCATATAACTGGAAATTTTAATTGTATATTTTACTTAAAATTACTTATGGAGCTGAAAAAATGCCAGGTTAACAAAATAGATTTCTCTCTTTCACTGGTTCTTTGAAATTTTACTAAGAGCAGTCCTACTTAAAGTACTCTTTGCATTTTGAGTAACAACAGAAATGATATCACCTAAATGCAATAATTTTCTAGTAATTCCTTTTGCATTATTTGTGGCTGGTTGGTTGTGGGTGGGGTATTTTTTAACATATCATGCCCTGGATTGAGATATCTGTATGTAATTTGTTTGTAGTGGGTCATGAATAATATTTTTATTTCCATCAGTAAGTTAGAATGGTAGTCTTAAAACTGCACAAAATTTCTTTTACAGTCACAAGGGATCTTGCAATTATAGAAATAAGGGTAGGAACTTTTCAGTGGCAGGAACTTACATTTTTCTTCCTGGAGATTTGGAGATGTTACATTACCTTTAGTGGAATAATCAGAGTCAAATCAAAGATATCCATAAGGCAGTCACTGTATACACTATATTCAGAATGAAGAAGGATCTGTCTGCTTCATTTCTGAGCTGTTATTCTAGAAAATTTATATTATTCTGAAAGCTGTTGATTAGCATATGAGAAAAATAATTTTTAGAACCCAAATTATTAAGTACCATGACAGTCTGTGACTATATAAAGCCATATTAAAAGAAAAATGGTAATCCCTTTTCAGAAAGGGATATTTGCTAGCCTGTTCTTATTGGATAGACGTTCCTGGTGGAGAAATTGCCATGTTTCATCTGTTGAAGACTGAGTTGCCAATAGTCGCCAGGTTTTGGGTTTTTTTTATTTTGACAAAGGCACCAAAAATCAGCCAGAAAATAGGAGTTAAAATTTGTGCTGAACTTAGCAGGACATAGAATGAATAGATGACCCTGAATGCATAGATGCTTTGGCCTCATGCATAGGCTGTGACAGTAGTTTGAGTCCAAACTGGGATGCCATCTGGCTGTTCTGGTCAAGCCCTATGCTTTCACTAGTTCTGGTCTCAGTCTGACCTTGAGTGTATGAACTATATTTTCCTCTCATATTCCTGAAATATGATGTAGTTGATCTTATGACTAGGTAAAAAATGAGAAAAAGTGATAAGAGAGGGACAATGGAAGTGTAGAGGAATTCACAATGGAAAAGATACAGAATGCAGTGTGATCAGGCTGAAACACTGCCTTGTCTAATTTTGACAGCTATGTGTACTCATGAGTATGCTGGTTTTGCCTTGCTGGTGTTAAAGCAGAATGTTTGAAATTATGCTCTCAGGATGACATAAAGGGTGTGAGCCTCTCATCAGGGAATCACTTAGATAGCATTGCACAATGCCTTGTACAGTCAACAGTTATATATATTTCACTTGCTTGAGGATCGTAGGCACACCCTTTTATTGATCCGGTGTTGCTGTTTGAAGAAAGAGCAAGCACAAGGGGAAGCTGAAGTGCTTGGCTTCACCAAGACTGAAAAGTAAATCATGAGACCATATTTATGCCAAAACAAAGCAACATTTTTTTTTTTTTTTAATCAGGTGGCTACTTGAGACTGGAATATTCACAGTGAATTCAAGAAGAATATAGTTGCAACATTTGTATCTCTGTGTTCTTATTACACTGTATAGGAATATACAATTACATTATAAAGAACAATAATTGTCCTTGTTTACACTGAGGTGTAATTAAGGTGCAGTTGTGGAAGAAGTCTGTACAAGTGTGTGTTGATATCCGTGTGAGTCTTTGTTGAAGGCAGTGGGAGGCTGGGAAAGTACTGCATATACAAATCTCCTTGATGAATCCATGGAATGGAAGCTAAAACCTGAGTACTGCTCCAGATTTGAGCAAACACATTTGACTAATGCAACCATCTCATACCAAAGCAAATGTTACTGTGCACCTTATGTGCTGCTTCCAGTTCATTCCAGAAGCTGAAAATCCAAAATATTTTGCACTGAATTTCCCAATATAGTACAAAGGGAGAGTTCAGAAAATAATCCAAGTACTTCTTGCACGAGGCTCCTCTGTCCCATAGGCACTTTAGAGGGGAAGTGTATGGTGAACTTAATCTCCCTTCAGAATCTTTTCAAGTTCCTATTTCATGATTTACAGTATATTGTGTGTGTTAATGGGATAGGTAACTGCTGCCGCTTCTGGGAAGGAAAACAGAAATTGTGGAGATTCCTCTGTGAGCATAACCACAAATAAAAGATTTTCTCATTATCCCAGTTCCTTTTCTATCTCCCTGGCCAGTCAGGTTTTACATTAGAATCCACAATATGGCTCCTAGTATAACTTACCTTATGAAAGCAGGAACTGGTTACATACATGAAAGAGAAGTAGGTAGACTTCAGTTTCTGTTTTTTAGTGTTACCTTTACAATTTACTACTGGTAAGTAAGTAAAAGACAGAGGCTACACTGCTAATTGTAAACCCTTCCACATACCCAGGAGCTTTTTACCCTTGATGTGCTTGTAAATCTGCATGACTAAGGCAAAGTTTTTTCTCAATACTGCTAAGAAATCCATTGCTAGTCATAACATAGCAGTTGTGAATGGTTCAGTGCATGCAAAAGCATGTATGAATATAATTGATCTTGCTATTAAAAAGATGTAGAAAACTTCTGAGAAACCAAATTCATAATAGCAGGTTTCTTCAAAGCTGCATTTCCAGCTTCCAAAAGTCTGCACGACGAATGTCTCTTTCCCGGGATGATCACATTGCTATAACTTCACACAGAACATTTTCTTGAATTTCAAGTGGAAGAGGTAGTGGAAGAATCAACATATTGCTAGAACTTTCAAAAGAAATGAGCTTCTGAGTTGGCCAAGCAGCTGACCAGATTGTAGTTTATAAGTTCTGAAGACTTCAGACACAAAGGTAAAGTTATAGGATCTCTGATGGTTTAGATTTTGTTACAGCAGTTTTTAAAAAAAGCATGCATTACAAAGTCAAAGGCATTCAGTACAAAGTCAAAAGAGATCAGAGATAAAAAACTGTGTTATTCTCTCTGGCACTGCAATTAGCTTAACTTTCTGCTAAAGAAGGTGAAATCAATTCTTTGTGAGGCAGTATGGGAGAAATCTTGAATGGTCAGTGATACATATACACATTTCTGCAGTGTAATTGTGTGTGTGTGTGTGTGTATGCATCAAATAGCAGCAGATGGCTTACACCTGATAATCTCTATAGTAAATATGTACTTCCTCTCTTCTCTGTATGTGCAAAAGAAATGACAATATGGTGCTCAGGGGATAAGTTTCACATATGTCTTAGTTTGGTTGTCTTTATTGTAAGCAACTTTGTAGTATAATACACAGTGTTTCGAAAGAATTAATTTCTTGGTGATCCTGAAAGACTGTGAAAGATAACTTTTAAGTTATAGAAGTCAGAGGTAAACCTTTTCCAACATAACTGGCTATTCATGTAATGTGATAAAATCAAACAGCAGGCAGAAGGAGCAACACCCCAAATTAGAAGCTCTTGTTAGTGAAGTAAAAAAAAAACAACAAAAAAAAACCAAAAAAACCCTGAATACCTACTGAGCTGTAATGAGTAAAACCAGTGTACCATTCGTCAACCTCTTTCTAAAATATTTTTCAGACCCCCATTTACTGTGCTTTGTAGTGATACTCCTTTAATTTCAAACACACTGTTCAGGACCCTTCTAGTTGTAACATTCCAGCTTTGTACCCTTAGTCTTACATTTTGACTTCCACACCCCACCATTATCTGCTGTAGCTGCACCCCTGCTTCCACTGTTGGCTAGGAATGGAGTCCTTGCTGCTGAGGGCTCATGGAACCCAAAGCTGGCCCCAGCTCAGGAATCCAGCTGCCTCCCTATTGCCCCTATCCTTCACTGCACTGTGTTTTAATTGTGCTGAATTCAAACATATTGAGCTTTTGCTCTCAGTTCACACTAAAGACTGGTCCTGAAAATTGCTAAACAGGGCTGACAAATTAAAGCAGTTTCAAATGAAGCTATGTGTTGGTTGTTTTTTTTTTTCTGCGAGAAGTTAAGTATCTTCGAGAGTTTTTAGGTGTTTTGGCTGTTGTATCTTCTTATTTTACCCCACATATTTTAATTTTCCATCCACACATACACTTTCTTTTTTTTTTCCAGGTATAAAATGGAGAAGATAAACAAGAACACAGAGAGGAAAGGGGGAGCAGCAGGGAAGAAAATTGCTGAGAAGGGAAAGAAAAACTGACACACACACTCCAAAACAGAAGAATTTCTGTTTTCACAAGGGAACTTGTAGTTCCCTAAGGATTTTGCAGGAATAACACTAGTCTGGTAATTCAAGTTCTAGTACAGTCTAAGCTTCTCATAGGACACTCATATTTTTAAGAATATATTCATTTTAAAGTAGTACGTATTTTCTTGGTTATATTAAGTGTTCAGTTCCCAATTCTAGAAACAAAGAGAATTTTTGGTATGCCCAGAAGGAGCTGCATGACCGTGCTCTAAGGGCAGTACCTGCACTGAAAATTTTAAAAGATCATATAGCCACAGTAAGGATATAATAAAATACAAAGCTTCTCTAACCCTACAGGAAGATGTGATACAATATCTCCACAGCCAATCAGCAGTACTACAAGCCTCAGACCAGGAAACTCTTTAAAGTACAGTATGTGCGAACGTTGCAACAACGACTTTCTCATTGCTGCTCTTTCTTTTTATCTTCTTTATGCTTATAGGATGTCAGGGTAGATGTGAAGTCACTCATGGCAAAATTTAACACAGGCAACATCCCCACAGAGGATGTTTCTGGTAACAGCCATCCCTTCAAAGTCCCTGGGCAACCTATCCATGCAGGATTACAGACAAGGAAAGCAGCATTTGAGAAGTTTGCAAGCCAAGGAAATGCAACTTCTTCTTCAGGACCCCGTACTTTTCACAAACCTGTTCATCCTAAGCCTCCTCTGGCAGCCAAGCCTTCTAGTGATGATAAAACAGAGAAGGATCCAAAGCCCCAATATCTGAAACCAGTGGCACAAAGGTTTGGAGTTCAGCTTCAGGCAACTAACAGAGAAAATTATGAAAAAGCTGGATGCACTAAACTCTCCACCAAACCCAGTGACTTGGCAAAGGAAGAGCCAGTGCCTCTGTATCCAAAACTTGCACAGAACAGGTTCCTTAACTCTGCTCCTCAAGAGAAAGAAAAAAGTGCTCTGGAAACAAAACCAAATCCAAATTTTGCGCCACAGGAAAGCGAGGCAAAACCAGCATTTTCAAAAGTAACTGGAGTTAAGGAAAAGTTCTTCTCTGCAACACAAGAAAATGAGCCTAAGTCTTCTTTCTGTAAGCCACCTCTTGCACAGAAACCTCTAAACCATGGTGTCTCCCACAATGAAGACACTTCTAACAAAAATGTTTTTCTGCAAAAAGGACTATCAGGCCCTAGACAAAATATACACTCATTTAAAGCAACAAAGGAAATGGATGAAAATAGTAACTGTTCTGCAGAAGCTGCAGGCAGTCATTTTTCTAACATAGCTCTGAAGCCTATTGATCACTGTTCTGGCTCATCTGAAGGAATCTCCAAAAATATGGAGGAAAAGACTGAAGAAAAGGGAATGAGTGCTGCCAAGAACATCTTTCTCAACAAAATCACCCAGGAAGAGTCAGGTTCCTCTTCTAAGTTCCATAAGACAAACACAGTATTTGCCAAAGGAAGGCTATCAGGTGGATCACAAGAAAAAGAGGATGGGGACAGGAGCTCAGGAAAACCCAAGCAGAAACCCTTGCCCCTGCTGTTCAAGCTGGGCCAGCCCCCACAGAAGCCCAGCAGACCCCCCAACGTGGACCTGGAAAGGTTTCGGAAGAGCAGCCTTAAAGACAGTGAGTCCTCTCTGTTCTTGCTTTCCTGGGTATTGCCTTATTTATGCATTTACTACCCAATTCATCTCAGGTGGAATCCCTTCTTCTGTTCAGAAATAATGAGACTTATGCATCAGACAACACTTTAAAGCTTTAGCCTATGTTTGTGTCTCTTCCATTCAGGACAAAAATTAAAATTACATTCTCCCTCCCTCTATGATAAAGTGTAGAGTGAATGCTTTCTGTATTGGGTTCTTTTGTTCTAAAACTACCCAGAGATAGCTATAACTTGCATCAGGTAGTCTAAGTATTTTTCTTAACAGACATTTAAGTCCTGACTTCCTATAAACAAGATGTTCAGGTTTTGTGCCCTGTTATCAATGGTAACTTCCTGGGCACGGTTTGAAGGTCACCAAAATAATATACTAGAACCTCTAGTGACCACACTTTTTTTATTCCCTTTTTGCTTTTCACAATGACTAATTGCAATGCGACCCTATAAGTTACGGTATTTTAAAGTTTATTTAGAAGGTTGAACACTACACAAAATTACAGAATCAATCGTTCCCGCATGCCGCATTGATTTTATACCCAGATCTGAATCCAGACTCCAAAAGCACCTCCTGGACTCAGTGTTTTCTGTTAGATTTGTATGACTGCAGCAGTACCACACTTATTAGCACCTGAGTGTCTGCCTCACTCCTTTGTAACGAACCAAACCTCTGAACTTCCAGATGGTCATAACACAGGCATTAATATTAAGGCTTGTCACTAGGTTTCTGTAAAATTTGAGATTGTCTTGAAATATCTGAAAGGACACAAATCCTTGTGGAAAAAAAAGAAGTTGCTGCAACTCCACCCCCACAAAGAATTCTGCTTCAACAGGTTCCTTTCACTGCATAAGACAAATTGCAGCACGGATATAAACTGTTTCTGAGGTACTCAAAATATGCCCTTGAAACACTCATGTAAAAATGTAGTTTCCTAAAGTTAGGCCCACATAACCACTGTCAGCTCCTTGAAGGAGACATCAGTTTTGTGAGGTTCTGAATGTCCTTAATTCCTCATTGAATCACCTGTATTTCAAAATTTTGGTTAAGGTTTTTCAAAAAGGCTTTTAGGCACTCTTCAACAATTCTATAAAGTTAAAAACAGCAACTCCAGCTGGAATGGGTGATGCCAATTGATACATTTCTGTTACAAGTTTTATAGTAGCTGAAGGAAGCTTCCTCTTTTTTCTTACAGCAGCAGGTGCAAGAAACAGTGATTGCATAAGAAATTCTGATCACATTTTAAAATCAAAGCTTTAAGTTGCTTTTAAGTTGGATTGTTTGGGTTTTTACTTCTCCCTTAATGCACTGCTGTCTGCATTGAACTCAAGAAGAAAAGACATATTCAATCCTCACATACGTATTTTAGCTCAAGTAATTTTAACCAGTTGTGTCCTGCAACTAATTTTGTCAGGTGATACACACAGCTAAGTAATTTCTAATAATAAAGAGCATTTCATGCACATTAGTCTGCTGTAACTATCTGGCTTTGATTTAATTAAACAGATCAGACTTAGACTCTTAAATTTTCAGCGTAGCGAGTGGAAAAGGGAGATGCCTAATGTTGCGATTCAGAGCATTAAAGTTAGATGCCTAATGTAGCTGGTGATAGATGATCTGAATCATTCCACACCGTGCATGTGCACTACATCAGGTATATTAATGTAATTTAAGTGATAAAAAGTTTGGCCTTGTGCCTCCCATGTTTAGAATACAGTATAGTCTGTGCTTCAGTATTTTTGAGTGCACATAAGACTTGTCTTTCTGAGAGGAAAGATACTCAAAGGGATTATGACTGGATGAAAAAGCTCAGATCTGACTTTCTGTAACTGCAAAAAGCCACACTAAAACCACAGAGTGTGCATCCAGCTATATATTCTATTATTATTAATTTCATTTAAAAACTAGGAGAATATCAGTAACATAAAATGTATGTTCTTGTCAGTTGCTACATCCTGTTTTTTCCTGTGTAGTCCTACAGTTACGGAAATGTCCTCACAAACCCATGACTAAAGCCAGATCCTCAAATGTTGTAAATTCCTTTAAAATCTCTTTAAGAGAAATGTGCCTATATATAACAGTCTGCACAGCTCCCCCTCCTTGATAAAGCACTGTTAAGCATGGCTGGCTTTACTTGAGTGCCCAGAGCAGTTTCAAAATGGAAAGACAGCATTTTCAGCAAATGATACCAGAAAATATTTTGATTCAATAAAACCAGCTAGCTTTGTTAGCTAGAACTTTGAGAAGTCCTGATAAAGGCTGGAGACACCCAAAATTGCAACTACTTTTCTTAAAAAAAGTACATTTTTTAGTTTATTTTTAAGTAATGGAGGAATGAGGTTACATTTTATTTATTTGTTTGTTTGTTTGTTTTTCTGGTTCCAATGCAGTTAAGGATACAAAGAATTTTTTCTCATCCTTTTTCCATAACCAAGGGCTAGAAATATTTAACAGTTAAAAATGAATACTGCGAGCAGGGCTGTAAGAATATAACCAGAACTTTTGCTAGAAGGAGGATCTCCAGTTGTCACTAACCAGCACTAATGCAATCACCAGCCTGGTTGAGTCACACTGGGAACATGAGCAAAGAGTGGATGTGCCTAGCGTGGTGGCACAGGGTTTTTTTCGGACATGTTGCAAAATGCATACCCAACTAAGTAAAACTAAAGGGTCAGACATGGTCTTCTCTACCTCACAGTGTTTAGGTCAGGGCTAGACTGAAAAATTGAGGAACCACATCTATATGAAGCTGTTCACAGTGGCTCTGAATTTCAGCCTTCCTCTGTAGACTTGGCATGTAGACCTGACATTCTATTTGGTTTTAATTAATGTGGCCAGAACTCTCCAAAGAACAGGCCTGGTGGAATGAGCAGGTGTTCTAGAATGAATCTTGGACAAATTAATTTTTAGCTCAACACTTATTCATCACTGATGGGTTTCTTGGAATACTCAACTCAAATGACAAAATCTACCTGCTTTGGTGGGGCAATTAAACTGAATTTTCTTCTTTTTTTTAAACTCTCATCTCAAGCATCAAAGGCATGTCAAGAAGGTGCCACTCCCGCAGCACAAATTCCTGCTCTTTACTTTGTCCTGACAAACACTGACTGGCCACAGTTGCCTAATTTGCCGCCATGATTCAGGTGCTAAGCAAAAAGAACAAGAAAATGGAAAGGATTTTCCCACCCAATGAAGCTCCCTGAGATCTAACATTGTGGAGAGAGGGGGTTGATGTGTACTAGGGCAAAAGTTAGGTTTTATGTTGCCCTTTGAGAAAAGCTCTTCATACAGCTGTCGTTACACTTGTGTTAGCGCATGCGCCTGTGGCACGGAAAACCTTGTATTTGTCTGACATAAAGCAAGAGTTTGAACTCTGTTTACTCAGAAGTACAAATTCAGCCTTTCTTCTTTGGTTGTTATCCTTTCCCATGAAAGCTGCTTTACTTTTTTTGTAATCAGGTATTCGCTGGGCATGAAATAACTTTAAACATTAGAGGTTGAAGGACTTACCTTTGATGCCATGCTCTCAGTCATGTATGGGAGAAGAATTTTCATTCCTGCAGGAATACTAAGGGATGATGGTTTGATGTTGGCCTTGCTTTGGATTAGAATTTTCACCTGGTCCTGAAAAACTTTTCTTGATATCAAGTTTCTGTAGACACAAGTGTCTGGGTGAGGAAAGTGTGACTATTGATGCGTTACTGTTTTCCAGTGAAAGCAGGCTTTAAGAAATTCCTGTCTGGGCCTGTGCATACATAGCACTCTGGTAAATTCCTGTGCTATGTCCCATTACAGCAATTTTCCCTGAGAGTAGATCGTACTTACGTCAGCTCAGAATCAGTGAGATGCATGTGCTTTCTAGATTCAGAAAGTAATACTAATGATACTGTTTTATAATGAGCATGTGCAAATGGGTGCCTTGTCAGAAACAAGAAGACAAAGTCATTTGCTAACAGCTTTCCATGTGAGACCACAACAGTACCATTGCTTTCAGAGAACTGCACCTGGGCTGACCTCAGTGAGATCCTGCATGTACAGATGGCCACCCACTTCAAGTCAGTTGAAGGCTTTAAACACCACTGAACGTCTTGTTAATGACCAACACTGGGGTTTCTGCTACAGAGAGTATTTTGAGCTGTACTGGAAGAAATGAAAGGAAACTACTGGATCTAGAAAAGAATGCATCTAAGAAAGTTCTCACAATTTATTATTTGGTTAATGGTTCTGTTTGCAGTCCTATCTGAGTTGGGTAAGAAACCAGAGAGAAAGAAGGAATTAAAATTTGAGGTGCTTTGTCAAATATATCACAACGCTCTGTTGGCAAAGTAATTCACAATCAAGCACTACTTCTGAAGACGGCAAATGTCTTTATTGCCCTTGCAAAGCCTTTTAGAACCAATTGTTCCTCTTACTTGACGGCAAGCTGAAAAAGCAGCTTCCAAAGTTATAAAGAGCAGGGGATTTTTTTTATCACAGGATGTCAAGGCTGTTTACCGCAGAATCTGGACTTAAGAGGTCGATGCAGGTTTTCTTTTTTTACCTCAGTGCTAGACTGGATAAAGTTATGCAACAGCTCAGTATTAAGGTAAAAGGGAATAAAAAGAATTGTAACATGAGCTAAATCATCTTGTTTCTAAGACAAATAAAACTAAAAACAGGTTGTTGTGGTTTAAGCTACTGCTGAACCCAGGACACAGGTGATGAAACAACACAATTGGGGGTGGGGATAGCTGTGTGTAATGATGTGATGTCTCTGCACAGGTGAACTACAGTATGCCACAGACCCTTGTAACAGCTCAAGAAAGTGTCAAAATCATAATTTCAGAATGGAATGATAATTATGTGCAACAAAATGCCTGCTATACAGAGCTAAAATGCTGAATTTCAAGCAACATGAAAATTATGGGACTGAGAAATGAAACTGTGGGACTTTGAAGATTCTCAGTGCTTTTTGACCTGGTCTTTTATTAGATTTCACGATGTTGATGTCTATTATTATTGGTGTCCCACACATTTACCTTAAAACTACAGAAGTGAATTTGAAATAATGATCATACAGGCCTGCCAAGAACTTAACTCTGCTGTGTCTAGAAAAACTGGATGAGTATTTGCATGTAGTTTTTAGCGGAAACGAATGTAAAAACTCTTCAGCTTTTCTGTAAGGACATTCCTCTCTCTCCTCTGACAGATCTCGAATGTTTCTTGCTCAGCAGCATTAGACTGAAATATTTTACACCACTGAGAAACAGAAGAATCATTTTTGAAGCTCTTAGAACTAGCCAATGGTCAGCTGAAATATAGTTAAAGTTGTGCATTTATCATGAAAATCAGTCCTCAGCATATGAAATCTCAGACAATGTACATAGTTCAGCACAAGTGCATTGACATCACCTGTGTATGTCTGACCCCAAAGGAGCTGTCTTACTCATAAGACTAGTATAAGGCTAGTTTCAAAAAAGAGTTCTGAGTTCCTTTCTAATTTCAATATTGTTTCTTTAACTATCCTTCAATAGTTCAAACTGTAAGTTCCAAAAAAACAGATGAATTAAATTTCCCTCAGTTTTTTTGCTCATATTTTCATCCTCCAGCTATAATTACATGCACCACAATTAGAAATTACACATGTAAGACTAAGGTTTTCTACAAGCAAAGAGTGGAGACCTGCTTTCAGTCTGCTTCAATTGGAGATAAATTTTTCAGATTCTTTAAGGGCTTCCACCACAAAGATTATTAATGCTATGGGAGAAACCCTGCCACACTGAAGTTTTTGCAGTATTACCTGTAACTGGCAAGGATTCACCATGTAATTCTGCTAAAATCTGTAGACAAGACTACAGATGAAACTGCTAGTATGGCTTACAGCACTGCAAAAGATAAATCACTGCAACTTAAAAATGAATGAAACTATCCTGATAGAAATATGAATAAGAAGTTATTTATCTGCCTAAGGAAATAGATAAATTTAATCCAGGTTATATATAAAATAAGTCTTGAGGAAAGCCAACCTTTAGTAATTCCTGGCAGAAGATTGTTCTGGGTAGAACTTGCTGTTGTTGTGCAATAAGAACAAAAGCACACAAATAACTTTGCAAATTAATATTTAAATTCATTGCCCATTATCATTTCCTTATCTACAACAGTCCGCAATATCTTTAAAATAAATTAATGTATTTTTTTACTTATAAAGGAATAAAATGTATCCATCAACAAACCACCAGAGGGCAGCTATGAGTTGCAAAATGTTATAATTTACGCAACTGTGACATTTGTTTGTCTTCCTCTAACTATCCCTGGTTTTGTTTGTTCGGCCTGATGTGGCACACTTGTTCTCTTCCAGATTATCTGATTCTAGTAAAATGAAAGTAAGATCTGGGCTGTTTATATCATAGTATGAAGGCACAGGAAAATTTATTTTTCTCATGTAAATACTTGTTATAGTTTGTGTAAGAATTCTAGAGTCATTCCTGCACTTGACTATGCTGATTCTCATTGAGTGAGTTATAATAAATCCCAAGTGAAGATTTCAGAATCTAAGACACATAATTTAGGACTCTGAAGGTAAATCATGCAAACTTATCTGTTAAGTCTGTTGATTAAACCTAAATGATCATTTAATAGGAATTCCAAACACACATTGATATGCAGTTTGAATTGTTTTGAGGACTCTTCCGTTATGAATCAAAGTATGTGTCTAATATATTCACTCAGTAGGTCTGGACTTCTGCAAAGAACTGAACAAAACACATAACATCTTACACTGTATTAGACACCAGTGTCTACCCCCAGCAGTGTGAGTGCTGGGTGCGCTTAACACAATGTCTTTGGGATTATACCATATAAAAAAGGACTTTTTGTGAGGTATTGTTGAGAACACTAGTTAGAAACAAGAACTTAAAAGGTGTCAAAAAAATAAGACAGCTATAACTTTATCATGGAAGGTGATAGAAAGTAGATGGCTAGAAAGAAAGCAGTAAAACTGATGTAACTGTAATTCTCTCTGCTTAATTATGTTACCTTAATTATGTTTGTCCTCCATCTCTGAATACTTCCAGTTGCTGTTCTTTATTCATGCATATGAAGTGGAGTATACCTTGCAGTGTGAAATTAACTGGCTCAGGTTTATAAATACTTCTTATTAAAAAAAGAAGTAATTATTAAGGCTTCTTATAAGACAATGGAAAGTTTCACCTATATTTCAATTGGGAATTAATTTTGCGCTCCATTTAAATAAGGATAGGCATCTGCATACGATTACACATCTGTAGTTTAAAATTACTTTCCTTATGCCAGCAGCACTGCTCAAATGAAGTGTTCTGAATATCAAAACTCGTATTGAGTCACCATAAGGCTCAGTCTGGTGAACTTCAACATACCAAAGGACTTTGGATGAAACCTGTGGGTTTTCTTTTGGGAGTAAGATTACATACATGCTTAATATTTTTTAGCTATCAATCCTAAATGTATACTTAGACATTTACTTTTGGATGTCTTTTATCCTTCATCTGTTTTTCTCTATATTCTTACACAGAATGGGAATACCCTCTATCAGATGTGTAGTCTGGGACTTATATTGAATAGCTGTTAAGTATTAGGTGAAATACCTTTAAGGCAGTCTGTGCATCTGTTCTGGAAACAAGATTTCCCAATTGAGATCAATGAGAAGTTCTGCTTAAAAAAAGACAAATTCTCTGTTTTCTCTGATCATGTTTTTCATTATGTACAAGCAGCAATCAACAAAGTAGTCTTAAAAAGGATGGAGATCTGTATTAAAAAAAAAATCAGGACTTCACAAGTAGTTACACAGTCAAAAGTTTTGCATTTTGATAGAAGCATTCTTTAATAAAACAAAATGATTTTGAGTTACGCTGCAAATGCAATATTAGTTTTCAGTTTTACTGCAAAAAATCTCACCATTTCTATATGCAAGATCTGGGAAGCCTTCTGGGTTTTACATAGGGTTTGCTAACAATCTGCAGCAACATCTGCAGAAGCCGATCACCCACTTCCTACTTTATTCAAAATGTGCAGAGAACTGTTCTCTGCTTCCCTAACCCACATATTAATTTAGATACAAGCCATGGTTTCAGGTTTCATAATTATGCTACTTTGGAGCTGCTCAAAGTAAGTAGATAAACTTGCAGTGTTACTGAAGCTCAGTGCTTTTGACTATGCTGTTGTCAGACGTCCTGTAACAACAGAGACATGCAGCTTATTGGAGACACTGCTCACATTTTGAAAACAAAATCCACAGAAAGTTTTTGATTATTGCCCTCCTTGGGTCCAGACCCCACTTTAAGAAATGCCCAGGTACAATCCTCCTTTTCCTTTTCCTCTCCCTCTCCCTCTCCCTCTCCCTCTCCCTC
>WYDI02013347.1:0-30060 GCA_009867235.2 Psittacus erithacus
TGGCTGCCCCATCCGTGGCAGTGTTTAAGGCCAGGTTGGACACAGGGGCTTGGAGCAAGCTGCTCTAGTGGAAGGTGCTCGTGGGTTGGAGCTGGATGAGCTTTAAGGTTCTTTCCAACACTAACCATTTTGTGATCTATGAAAAAAGTCAGTAAATGCCTTCAAGTGATGCAGCTTTTTGTAAGTTATGTCTTCTTGAGGCTATAAACCACCAGCGATGCTGCAATTACCGCTGTCTGCTCTGTTGCCTGTGGTCATTATGGCTCTTAGTCTTACATAAGATGATCAGTGTTTTTGTGAAGTGTGTACTTAAAACACTTACAATATCCTGCAAGGCAATACTATTCTTTCACGTTGTGCTTAGTTTTAGGGAAGTTGAATGCTGCGCATCATCAGGTTTTCCAGTTCAGCTCTTCAGTTACTTCCTGCCTAAAGTAGCCTGCTCTAGACTCAGTATCTTGGCTTTTATCTATTCACATATTCAGAAGTCTCCTTCTGTTGAGCAGAAGCTTCAGTTCAGGACATTTTCCTATATGGTAGCCATGTAGCTATGTTCATCTTCAGGTGTGGAAGGCTTGCTTGAAACACTTTAAAGCTGAATGGCTGCAAAGTACTGCTGTGAAGCCTTCTAGCTGTGGTGTCAACTCTTCTGTGTTCTGTTATGTACATTTGAGGTGTATGGTTTTGATTTCTCTTTACATGTGTGTATCCAGCCACATAACTTGGCTGAATTCATTGTGTAAGTGAAGTAGGTAGTTGAAACTAAGACTAATCAGATGGTTTACCATGAAGATCTGTTTATTCACGAAAGGAAGCACATGTAAGAAACATACCCATGCTGCAAAAGAGCTTTACTGTGTTCTGCATGTACTCTAGGAAAGTTGTTTGTGAATTTGTATAGAATGTCACCTCTGTTGTTTTTTGGGTTATTTTCAAAGTTGCACTACCTTGCATAGCAATTTGGGAACTGCTTTAAATACAGTATTTTCTTGTGGTTAGTGTGAGAATCAGTCCTCAGCTACCTCTTCTTTATATTGAAGATAAGTGGTTTATACAGTCTCATTATTCTGATTAAAAGTTTGCTCTCATGTATTTGAGTGGAAGCAAGTTCAATGTAACTGAATGCGTGTGCAAAAGGAAGCTTCAAGTGCATGTAAATTATGCTTTAGAAACTTACATACTGGTCATTTCCTCTGTCCATGGTAGAGCCCTGTCCTCTTAACCAGTGAGATACTGAGATTTGAACTGCTTTCTGATGGTTTAATAGGACTTAATTCTAATACGGGACTCCTCTAGTTGATCTGAGGACTTAGTATTGAAAATGCACCTCACATAGCTTGATTTCAGTGCACATCTTGGTTTAAATGGGTGAATTTGGAACTTGGGAGCTTAACTGGTGGAGAACTTGCTGCGATCAGAAAGAAATCTAGGTACTAACTAGTTAGTAGCACTAACATTTAATGTGAACAAGGTGCAAGAAAAATGCCTCCTTCACTTCCCCAAAGGCGTTGTGCTTTTACTATGTTGAGATTAGCTATGCCTTTGCTGTTTCCAACTTGAAGCCCAGCTTAGAGATTCTACTGTCTGAACTTGTTCTGTCTTCTTAAATATCTAGCGTTACCAGATGTGGCAGAAGACACAGTCTCACCAACTAGAGCTCGGACCATGAAGGACTATGAAAATGTAAGCAGACTTTTAATGTAAGACTCGGTGATATATTTATGGCCAAGATATATCTTAACATGCTGGCTCAAGTGTTGACTCCCTGGGTCAGGTTTTTAGTTCGTCTGTTAGAGGTGTGACTGGCTGGCTGTGCTTTGAACCTCTGTTTCTGAGTTACTGCTTTCGAGACCAGAGATAAAACTTGTTTCTGAGACCAGCCAACTGCTGCTCTGAAGTTGTGAAACAAAATTGGCACTCTCTGCTTGAAAATTCATGCAGTCACCAGAAACATAAGAACTTGGCTTGCAAGTCTGCAATTGATTTATTTCAAGGGATCATCAAGCCAATTTTCATTTAGGCTAGTAGAGGAATTGTGTTTTTAATTCATTGACTGTGTGTAATACTTTTAAACTATATAATTATGTATGATTCTGCTTGGAATGCTTTTGTTGTAAAGGTCTAGTATCATTGTGATAAAACATTGTATGTTTTATCTGTAGATAAAACTGGGCTCGGCACTTATTAAAATCCTAAGGAAAACGTTAGATTTTTAAAGCCATATATGAATTGTATTGGTTATTTAAACTGAATAAGCCAATCTTTTATAGCTGCTGAATGCTGCTTTGGTTGGGGTATAACTGTGTTCAGCTTTAAATTGTTTAAACTCAAGTTTTTATGGTTGCGTGAAGAAACTGTAGAAGGGAAGGCAATCGAAATGCTGAGATGGCTGCTACAGATAAAGGCTGTGGCTTGCTATCTTTAGGATGTGTCGAGTGTCTGCAGTTTTTAGTGTGCTTCTGTAGCTGCTGTTACCTTTTGTAGTATTGTTATGTTTGAAATGGGTGCTTCTAAACTCTTTCAGTTTCTGGTGGCCTTGTGTCCCTCTAAGGCAAAAGCTTTGCTCTCTGCTCAGTATTTAAAGCTTGTTTAGAAAAGCCTTGGTCTGTGTTTATTTCACTTCTTCTTTTGTTTTTGTGTATTGGAAGACTCTTGCCTTGGCATTAACATGTGCTTAAAATCTCTCACTGTGATATGTGCCCAAGACTTCAGTCTAGAATATACATTCTGCAAGTGGTTTATTATCTGCTGTGCTTGTTTGCACAGGGGAAAATGCTATAGGAGGGAGGAAAAAGCTGTTGTTGTTTGTTCTGTGTGATGCAGAGGAGAAAGGGTGCCCTCACATGTCTCTGGGTTCCTCATGTGTACAGACCTCTTATGTTAAACTGAGCTGTTAAACTTCTCATGGGCTTTTATGGCTGCCAACAGTATAATGAAGCTCAAAAGTTCATTCAAGTAAGGGAGGAAGAACCCATTAAGCACTGTTAAACGCAGAGATATTTCTCGTGGTTTTGAGTCTAAGATTTCTGGTGGCAGAAAAGCTAAACTTGAAAAAGGGAGCATTTACCATTCTTGTCTTTTTTGCCGTTTACTAAGCATTCAGCTGTGGCTGTGTTTAGATGTGCTTTTGAACTGACTGCTCTTACCCCACTTTAAACCAAATCTGAACTAGCAGGTGAAGCTCCTGCCTGGGGGTGGTTTGTGTGTATATGTATTTGTATTACTGCATCAATTCGCTGATCTTTGAGGCTATGTGATTTATACAAGATACAAGAAGAAAGTAATGAAAGGAGTGGGCTCCTTTCATTGCAGCTCAGAGCAAGATGGGTATACTGAGCCTTGAATGGGCTAAAGGGTGGATCCATGTAGAAAAGGTCCTTTTATGTTTATATAAGGATCATATATGGACCATCTCCATATCCTGCAGATGATGCTGATCTAGGTGATGTTAGAGTTGTAGATTTTGTTAGTATTCAGGGTCTGTCCCACTTTCTTACCATATGGGGGAACCACCTTATGATAGAACATGTGAATACATGAGCGAAGTGAAAGACATCTCTAACTGAGGACCTCATTATTATTAGATGTTAATGAGAAGAAAAGACAATTAGTACCAAGTTAGGGAAGTATGTCATAGTGTATGTGGGTTCGTTTCTTGCCTCCCCAAACCTACTTTCAGTTTTGCTGTCTTGTTAAAATGGCCTCTGCTGGCAAAACCTATGTTGTGCTGTGAAGCCACAGCCTCTGCTGACAGATGCTGTTTGGCATAAAAGTGGCTTTAGGCAGACTTTGAAAGGAGCTAGGCAAGTGATGTTTGCTGCCATGCTATATGGAGTGTTTTGTGTACAGTGTATTGCTTTGTTCTGGTTTTCTTTTTGGGAATAGTCTGCTATTCCTCTTCTTTCATTCTTTTGTTAAATACAGAAATCAAAATGCAGAAAGGAATTAAGACTGAGCCTTTAAATGCTTAAGTTGAGATGATTGCCATTAAAATCCTTTTGCAGCATGAGCTTGCTCACATTTTACGCGTTGTCTTTTATTAAGCTATAACTTTTTAATTGTAGCCTGCCTGAATTAACTTTCCTCTGAGCAACTGAATGTCAGAGACAACATTTGTTTCACTGCTTGGTTTATGACTGCGTAGTCTGTTTTGTTTGCCTTTTGAAAACAGTACCCTTAAGCTTTTTGATTTAGTTCTATTGCCACTGAAATACGTGTGAGCAGAATTAAGATATACTGAGTTCTTTTGAAATTGTGTCTTTCTTTCTGACTCTAACTGGGTTGTGTGAGTGAATTCTAACAAGGAGTTCAACTAATACAGTTTCAGAGCATTTTTGGACTTTTACTGAATGAACAAACAGGGACTATCTGTTAGGAATAACCTACTGACAACATAGAAAACCCAAAACCAACAACCCCAAACCAAATGCTGTAAGGTCTGCTCTTGTGGGTAGAGCAAAGAGCTGAGCTTGCCAGCAGGACGTGTAAGATCTAGCCCAGTCCTGCAGCCTTCCTTTAGAAGGTCTTTCATGTCTTTCCTTACTGTGAATAAGGATTTTAGTTCTGAGCAATATTCTGTGTTGGGCTCAGTCACGTGAATTCAAGTACAAAGTTGCGTTGTTTTCATGCTTACATCCATTTGAATGTTCTGAAAGAGTCATTCCAGTTACTCAAGATGCCTCATTGTACTCCTGAGGTATCACGCTTTAAACAGTCACAATGCACATAGTTCAAGTTTGTCCACTACTGATTGTGATCATCCAGTTGGAATTGCAGGGAAACAAGGATCAAGTTAACTTATATGTATTACTACTAAAGACAGGCTTCTTCTGGATGTCTGCATGGGCCACAGAGTTGATGTTGTCAAGGGTATTTTCAAAGCCTTGGATGATACTTCCTAGTGTGAATAATGCCGAGGCATCTCGCTGAGCAGATGATTGAACTGCAGAATCGTCTGCAGATACAGGTTCTGCAGTTAGAGAAGATCATTTTAGGTTTCACAAGCCAAATATTTGAAGAATTGTATTGCTAATAATTCTTACAAATGGTACAATGCTGTTCTGGGAGAGTCTACATAAATATTTGATTAGTAGCTCTGTAACATATTAGATTTCCTTTTGCTGAAAGCATCTGGCAGGGGACACAAGGCTTATTTGAATTAATGTTTTATGCTTAGTTCCTTAAAAGAAATTTAGAGGGAGACTCCTTTCTTTAATGAAACCATCAACTATGTTACTGCTCCTACTAGGAAGGGTAAAAATCATAATCAGAGAATTGCAGTATGAAATATGTGATGGGATAAAGGTTTATTGGTGTGCAATTGGGCACATGTGCTTTGTGTGCTTGTGGCTTTTCTTCCTGTGAGTAGGCTGCCAGCCCATGCTTTTGCCAAGAAAATGCTTCTGTTTCAACATGATGTCTTGTGTTTTGTTCAAGTTCTTTCTTATGAAAGAAAGAACTACTTAATATTTTTAGATTTAAACCCCTCCAAACTCTTGGATTCTTTTTGTGTAAAGTCAGACAATGTTTTAGTACTTAGAGAAGGAATGTTCTAAAAAGCACTGTCTGCACAACAGCACATATTATATGTGTTTAAACAGTACCCTTTTATAATTATCTGCTTAATTGCTGGTGTCTCAGAGTTTTGCAGGGCTAAAACTAAACACAAGCTAAATGATAATGTCTTACACAAACGTACAAATTTGTGTGTGCCAATGGGCCTCTGTGTCTTAAAACCAAAATGAAAACAAAAAACAAACCCCAAAGCATTCTGTAGGGGTAAGCTGTGGTTTCTCTTGCTCAGGTGAGGAATGGAGATGGAGAATGGTAGGAGAAAAATGTGATGTGTGCTGAAGATGTAGAAGGTAGAAATCCATTGAAGAGCTTGGAGCATTTGCAGCTCCCTGGTGATGCTCTCTGGGAGAGAAGGGTGTTTCATTTTCATTTGGAAGTTGTATGCTGGCATTAACACCTTCACAATTTGAAAATATATATATGTGTGTATGTGTGTCACCTGCACATAAGTATATGTTTAACTGTATCCAGTGTTGATAAGGCCCTCAGTGACATGGTTTAGTAGTGGACATGGCAGTCCTGGGGTAACGGTTAGACTTGATGATCTTAAAAGTCTTTTCCAACCTAGTTGATTCTATGATTGTATGAATGCCAGTCTTGCATTGTGGAGAGCAAACCTAAATAGTAGCAGTTTTCAGTGTTTAGCATACTTGGTTTGAAAGACATGCCAGAATTTGCTCCTTTTCTTTCTTATTTCACAGCAAATCACTGATCTGAAAAAAGAGAACTTCAACCTGAAGCTTCGTATATACTTTCTGGAGGAACGAATGCAGCAGAAGTTTGATGGTCCCACTGAAGAAATATACAAAATCGTATGCATTTAGAAGAATTTAACAGTATATCTTTTTTGAAGAGTTTGTTTTCTTCTGGCCTAATCCTTTCCAGTAATGACTAAATTAAAAGAACCAGTGTAAGGTGTGGAAAAATGACTTTCAAATGCATGAGTGTCCATAGTTATGGGACGGACTAAGATGTTATGTTTCCACTAAATGGCTATGAATCTTTGGTAGTTGTACTACTCAAATCAGATACTGAATGGGAAATAGAAGCAGCCGCACACTTGTGAGTTCGGTATATAGTTACTCTGCTTTCTACTATCAGGCAGTTTAGTTCACCCTTTATTCTTTCCTGGGTTTATCTGGCGTCAGTTCAGCTATTTGGAGGTGGTTTAAAGCAAGTAGAAGTTGTATTAGGGTTGTGTATAGCTTCTAGTTTTATTGCTCTGAACTGAAAGAATGCATATTTGTACTGGATTCAGGGAATCTATGCCAGTTTGTGGAAGAAACTGGTCTCTGTAAGTTTGAAGAAGTTTGGAGAGTCAAGTGGTATGTTTTACATCCTTATTATTTCAGGTTTGCAAATGATAGGAAGCACCCTTGGTGGTTCCGGAGTTCTAAAAGGGAAAAAAATCATTTTGGTAATTCAGTAGCATGTTATTTATAACAGGTGCTTGTATCAGATCCTTTTTCCGTAATAGGATGGAAACTGAAGTCTCTTCATGCTTGTTGCAGTAGTTATAAGTTGATGTTTAGCTAGGTGATGGTTTCAACTGGATATTGCTGGTGGGTGTTCTGTCCTGGTCATCTACACTGGTGTCTTGTAATTGTTAACATACTGAAATGGTGTCTATAAACGCGCAGTTGTTCTTTGTACAATGTGTACTATGTCCTGAGAAGTTTTCTTGGGCTGTAACAAAGTAATTTTAAGATTTTTACATATCTCCATAGTTGATACAATCAAGTTTTTAAAAGAATACCGAATATATCTTAGGTCAAAGAAAAAAAGTGCACTGAAAGCTGTAGTAACTCCCTAAGCTGATCTGCAGTACCCGTCATTATAGTAAAGTGTGTGTAGGGGATTTGTCTTGCTTGAATACAGTGCTTTCTGAGATCTCTGAAAGTCTTGAACCTTGCAAAATATGTCCTTTAAAGCTAAAGTATCTCTGTGCTATTCTTAGCCCACTGATATGTTATATTTCCTGGTCCAAACAAAAAGTAATCTACACATTGCCAATAACTTTTGGGTAGGGTGACCTCTGAGCTATCCCCAGACACCTTAATTCTTTCATCCTAGAACATTGAGCTGAAAGTTGAGATTGAAAGTCTGAAGCGTGATCTGCAGGAGAGAGAGAAGCTGCTCATCAAAGCCTCGTGAGTTCCAGTGTATTTCTTCATGTCTGTTGCTTAGGATTTCCAAGATCTTGCTTCTGGTTTTTTCCTAATGTTTCAGGAATATAAGGATCCACAAAAATAGTATTTTAAGGGCACTTACCAAGCCATTGTTTCATTCATTACAGAAATCTCATGTGTGAATTCTTAAATGCACAATGATGTTAATTTACTTACACTGGGTGGAGTGACTTTGATCTCCTTCATTCTACTGTATTTTTCAGGTATATAAATGATTCCCTAGTTGGGAATGGCTTAGCATGCCTGTTGTAGAAGTCAAGCTAAGAGCTTAATTGTCTCAACAGGTGAAGAGGTGGATGTTATTTTAACAGCACTGGATTGAGAAGACACAAAACGGTTCTCAGCAAGGCTTAGGGAACAGTTCAGAGCTAATCTAGAATGAGTCTTGTGGGTTTTAATGCTATCAACATGAATACATTTCCAACTCCTGCTTTCCTTTTAGAACCTCTTTTCTAAATAAATATTACTTATTTAAAAATGATAATGCTACATTGTTTTACAGCATGGGCAGGGTGGAATATGCTTTGAAGAGGGAATGGATGAGTAGGGCTGACAATAGCCTGCTAAACTGCTTCTTTCTAGATGTCATGTTCAAAACTAACCTGGGCTGGCAGTGACTAACAGCTACTGACTGCTACACAAGCTCAGTTTCAGCTGATTCTCTTTGTGTGGTCTAATATGCATGGCATTGATTTGTTACCAATTAGCCTTTTTTTCACAGAGGAGCCTAATTTCAAGTAGATCGTGAGGACCAGATTAGTTTTTGTTTGATCTCTTCAGGTAACTGTTAAATGGTATTGCTGGGCTTTGAATGGAACCTTGCACAAGTACAGCAAGTTTAGGAAGAAGTCATAAACAAGTGGTGGTCCTTTGTTTAGTAAGGAAACACCAGTTGTTATGTTCCTTCAAGGTATTAACAGTTACCGAGAAGGCAGTTAAAGAGATCTCAGTAGCTGTGTAACTTGGCTTTATTCCAGTCCTGCTTTCAGTAGAAAATACATTTCTATCAAAGGCTTGATACTGTATTTGGAAGCTTAAAATTGATGGAATCATTAAACTTTATATGAATGACGAAAAAGTGTTTGCTTATTCACTGTGACAAGGCTTGTGTATGGAGCTCATTGCTATATAGTGTGTAGAAGTTTGTATTTAACCTTAAAGTAACAAGGAGGTACAGATGAAGTGGTAGAAGCTTGTGTGTAAACTACTAGCCACCCTCACTTTAAATGTCTTCTACTTTGATATGTAATGAGATTTCTATCTATATTATGGCCTTTCAGTAAGGCAGTTGAAAGCTTGGCCCAGGGTGGTGATGCTGAAATGCAACGTGTAAAAGAAGAGGCACAAAAGAAGATGCAAGAAATAGAAGAAATCCTGACCAGCAGAATAAACTTGCTGGAAAAGGTGGGTGACTGAAACTGAAGGAGTAGGTAGAAATCAGTACTGCCTTGGTGCTATTGTCTGAGATTTCATAGTGTCATCTACCTGTATTTTCAGCTTTCCTGGAAAAATAACCTCTCCATAGAATGGCTGTTTTTAACTAGAGGTTACAGAGTGCCTGTTTTTCCTAGACGCTTTCTATATGTCCGCTATTGTGTGTTCATTAGAGGCTGCCTACTTATGGCAGCTTCTGGGTAGGTTAACCAGTGAGTGCTTCCTTCTGTTCTGCCTTGTGCACTCTGTTGTTAGATGGACCTTTTTCTGCCAAATATTGTTGGCTTCTGCTGTTACTATATCTTTTTGCATAACATTCTCCTGTTCCAGAAGGTTATTTGTAACAATGGCTTTTTCAGTTCCTTGCTGTCTGTGGTTGAGACGGTTTATTCCTCTATTTGCTGTCAAGCCATTGCTTAAATTGTCTCTTTACAGGGAAATTGCGTCATGTTTCCTCATTTTGTAGTGTAAAGCCAAAATCCCCAAATTTCTTTGCATGAATAACCTGCTTCCTTAGAAGGAAGAAGTTCAATTTCTTGTGGAGAACAAATGTGATACTGCGTGGTCTGTGCTGGAAATGTTTATGTCAGGTTCTGGAAATACATAAACTCATGGTTGTTTTACATCATTGACTGTGTACACTTAACTGGAGGTGTGGGATTTTATAGCTGTGTTTGTGAGAGGGATAGAGGTCTGCTGCTCTTCCTGGAAGTAAGCAGAAATAGCACAAATGGATATATGTCAATATATGCTTTCTCTTCCCTAAAGAATGAATTAGACATGGAAAGTATTAGTAGCAATCTCCTGATGTTATTTTTCTATCAGGATGATTTAGCAGTATTCAGAAAGCAGTGAGCTCCTTCAAATAGGAGAAGGGGGGAATCTCCACCACCTTTAGTTTAGTGGAATGGGGATTTCTCAAAGCATTCTTCATGCTATTGAATTGTAGAGAAGTTCCTAACTCACTTACTGTGTTCTAAACCAGCCAGTGAGGCTGGTGTTTCCCAGATCTGCCAAGGTATAAGGGCAAATACTCTTAATCTCATGGTGATACAGCATTTTCTGTAGCCTGCAGATAGGGTTGGCCTCTGACATCAATTTCATTATTTTTATGAATGTGAACACTGCAGAGTAGTTTTAGTCACTTGTTTATGTAGCACCACATAATGATATAGATCCAGGTAACACTAACAAAGATTAACTTAATTCAGAGGTTTTGATTGAAAGGTGAGTGCTGACAGATCAGCTTTTCAGGAAGGGGGTTGAGTGGTGAAGTCTGGTGGTGAAGGACCTTTTCCTTAAGCTCCCCCAAAGAGATGTGCTTTCTAGTATAGATATGAAATGGAGAGGGGAATTACTTGTTAGGCTACAAGGAGGCTTCTCTTTCATAGAAAGCACAATTCAGTGAGCACAGTAGAGAAGCTTACAATGTCAAAATGAAGACCTGAAACAAATTTCATGTAGGACAAGTGTGGGGTTATTTGGTGTTCTCTATGAGTTGGGTCACTTAGAGGAGGTCGACTGGAATCTCTGGGTGTTATCTCCATTTCTGTTGCTGTTCAAGAGAAAAAGGCCAGGTTCAGACTTTGTCAATTCTTGCAAAATATTATAAATGATGTTCGGAAGAGTTCCAATTAGCTACAGTGAGCCTCAGAATATTAATTTCATCTCTGATGGAATAAAAATGGTCTTCTTTAACCTCTGTAAGTGTAGCTATTTATTATGATAGCAAGAGGACAGTGGGACAAAGCCAAATTATAATGGCTAAATCTAAACCCATAGCATAGGGGCACTTTTTAATTCCAGCTCTGCTATCAGGATGTTTGTTTTATTTCTTTGAAACAAACTTCTCTTTTTCTGTGTACTATGGAAAATGTCTGCATTTTCAAGATTAAGCCATAAAGAGTTCAGAAGCATTCGCAAAGCGCTTGAACTACTTGATAAAAGTTGCTAAATTAAACATGCCAGCATATGTTTGGTAGAAGAAACTTCAGTATGTGAAAGAAAATTGTGAGCATTTTGTTCTTACGGGCATCGGGATTGTGTGTGCTTTAATTACAGGATCTTAAAGCTGCCCAAGGAGATGTGGAAAAAGCTGTTGCAATGACAGAGAAGGAGAAAGCTCTGAGAATAGCTGCTGAGCAGAAACTTGCTTCAATTATGAATGCCCCTGCAAAGGATGTGGATATGATTACAGGAGCTGAGAAAGACAGGTCAGAACTCTTGCTGGTGCTGCTTCTGACTACTGGAGTTCTTTATTGTTAAAGTGTAAAGAGTCAACATGGATTTATAGGTTTTAATAGTTTGATCCTACCCTCAGATGAGTGAGTGTTCCTGGCCATCTTACCTGTTCAGCTATTAAATGCATAGCAACACAACAACCAGTTCACATGCTGCATGACAGAAAAATCACCTTTAAAAGTTGCCTGAAAGTGTAAAAGCATCAGTATTCATGTGACATGAGCATGTCCTACTTGAAAGCATCTTTGTAACTTTGACTTACCTCCTGCTTGCTGCTTTCTTGAACCACTGCTGAATAGAACTTGACTCTGCCATTTATATTCACTTACTGCTTTCGTGGTGCTTATGTACTCTGCAGTCCCAGGGGTGTGACTGTTGAGGCTGGTGAACCTAACGGGGAGAAGAACAGTGTGTTTGAGCTGTTTTCATTGTGCTTTGCAAAGCACTGGCTTGGCTTTGTTTGACAGGTAGTGGCAAAGGTGTGTGAGTTCTTCCTGAACTTGAGATGGGGAAAAACGTATCAACTAAAATCTCAATACTTTGGAGGATTTTTCTTTTTTAGGTATGGAGGGTAAAATACAAGCCTGGCAAGCCTCCCAGTAAAGCTTGTTTGGTCTGGGGATATGAGCCCAGAATGGAGATCAAAAGATTGCTACGATTCCTTATACTTTAGAGTATCCTTTCCCATCTGTTCGTGACTGAGCCCTGCAGGTAGCTGCTCTGTGAGTCACTGCATAATTGGTCTGCCCTGGTAACAGAAAGTTGTGTTGGCCTGAGGCTTTCATTTTGTAGGCTTTATGTTACTGTAGCACCAAAGCAAGGTTTGCAGTGTGTTCTAGACAGTTGTTCCAAAAGCACAGAGATTGAAAACTGCCAATCTGAAATCTGTTGTGACATAAAATTATGAGTCTGTTCTAGGAAGTTTTGATACTGCACTTTATGTGCCACGACCTAGTTATAACCTGGCTCTCAAGTTTTCTCCCTCCTTTCCTTGTCTTCCTCTTTCTGTTAGTCATCTGTGTTGAATACAGTTGCTCTTCGGAGAGACTTGAGCTGGGAAGGAGCTCTAAACTCAGTCCCTTTCAGAGGTACTCTAGTTGACAGCTTATGTGAAAATAGTGCTTGAAGTATGGAAACAAATTGTCAGGATTGGAGTCTAATGAAGGTTTTGGTATAGTTTTGGTGGTTTTCCCCTCTGTTTACCTTTCCCTCCATGATCCAGTGTTAGCAGGATCATCTATTATTGCATGCTGCTAGATCAGCGTAAGTATTCACAGGCCTAGAAAAACATAGTGCTAATGGAAGAAGAGAGCATTTGACTTCTTGAGGTGAATCAAATATTAATGTGCAGTGCTTTCAATGTGTCTGGGAGTAGCATATCTGGAATTAATATGGTGTTAAAAAGATGCTTTTACCATTTAGGCTACAAAATACAAAGGGAATCACAGCTGGCATTTTATGCGAGAAAGTTTTGACTTAATAACCCTTATATCTGTCAGGAAACATGAGCGTTGTTGTGAAATGAGAACCAGCTTAGGTACGAGTATAAATGTAAATGGGTACTTGGGGGATACTCAGTGATGACATGTAAAGATATGGTGGTGTATGAAATGGAATAGATTGATGAGCTTTTTGCGTGTGCTCTAAAGGATGATGTAACTAAAATGTTGAAGCTTAAATGTTGACATTTGAAAAGAAGAATGAGCACTTTGCAGGGAGCTCAACACTGTTGCTTGTTGTAAAGTTGCTTCACCTTTTCTGGTTTCTCTGGAGGGAAAAGAGATTGTGAAAGTCCTCCTCAGAGTTTCACAAGTATTGTCTGGAGTCTTCACCTAGGGAAGTTGTCTGCAAGAGTTACTACAATGACTGGAGGATTGGTGGTAGATGATGCAAGATTAATATTGATTTTATAATTTCAGGCATATAGAGCAACTGAATCTGTCACTGAAAAGTAAAGAAGCTATAATTCAACACCTGGAAGAGGAAAAGTCTCAGAGTGGATCTTATGATGGGAACTTATCAGCAGAAAAGATTAGAGAACTTACCAATGCTTTGAGGCATGAAAAAGATAGTGAGATAGAGGTGAGAAAACTGACTGAACAGTTCTATGTGTTAAACCTCATGTGGTGTAGGATTTTAAAGGCTTTGTGCATGACAGTATGTGAGTGACTTATGCCAGTCTTTTAAAATATTCTTCTCCATGGTTGTTCCCTCCCTCCTTTCTCTATTTCTGTGACATTTGTTGGTTAGATTGTGATTTGCTGGTCAACATTCATCCTTATTATCCATGCTTACCATTCATTCAGTGAGAGGTCATGTTTCCCCTTGTCTTTGTGTCTGTGTTGTAGATACTGTGCAATTGCTTTACAGAAGTGTATATTAAAAAGAAAAATGCTAGATGTTAATCTATCCCTCGATAGATGCCACAGCTGCTAAAGAAGTTAAGAATGTGACTTGGGAGTTTGGTTTTGGGAAGTATCTCTACTGTTATGGTATGGAGAAAAAGCTGCGGTAAGGGCGGTAGGCCTAAAAACCCTTCATGAAATAAAGGGCAAGTCTCATCTTTCATCTACAAAAGATGCTAAGAGTCAGCCTTCTGTTTCACTTGGCTCTTAAACAGGAAGACAAATATCCTGAAAGCTGATATGTAGATACAGCTTTTAAGGCTTGTTGTCCATCTTTGTTTTCCTCCAGTGGTTATTCAAGCAATAAATTAAAGCTGGCAGAATTAAGAAAGCAATCACGGAGGCTTCTCATGCTTCTGAGAAGTTTTACTGCTGTTGGTTTTAGAAGTTAATACTGATCAGTACCTGCACATGTGTGATTTCTGTCATGAATAGACAAGAGAACCTTGTATGATTGGACCAATAAGTAGAATTAAAAGTTCTGTGTGGTCTTGCAATTAAATCAGTATTTGCGGGAAAAAATCAGTATAATTATATTGATTAAAATCTGCAATTAAATAAGTATATAGTAGGAAAAACTACCCTGGTTTCCTGAGAGTATTTGTGTTTTAAGGTGAAAACAGGGTCACCTTTAATCCTTTCATAGGAGGTGGACAGTGTTCACAAACCACGTAGAGAAAGCCCTCAGTAACATGGTGTAGTGGTGGTCTTGGCAGTCCTGAGGTAATAGTTGGACTTGATCTTATAGGTCTTTTCCAACCTAACTGATTCTGTGATGGACTCTGTGATCATTTTGGGATGCAGTATTGGACAAAACCCCGTGATGAATCCCTTCACACAACTCTGTTGTTATATATGATTTAAAAAATCATATATAAATGTATATTCCTGCCAAAAGGCATATACTAAGGTGGTTTGCTTTGCTTTTCCTTCCCAATGTCTTTAAGCTCATTTTGTCCAGTTTAATGTGTTACACTTGTGTTTAGACTAAATTTACTTGACTCTAACAGCTGTTTTGTTCTTATAGGCTCTTAGACTGGAGCTTAAAAATGAGAGAAACTCCTTTGAAAAGAAGATTCAGGTAAGTTCTGGTTTTAGTTGTTTCCTTGATCACTTACAGTACTTGTTGGGATCCCTTCTGTTAATGCATTCATAGTTACAGAGAGGCCTTGACTCCAAAGGAAGCAAAGCAAAGTCTTCTGGTAAATTCTCTTTTATGTTAGGTGGCAGGAAGGCTCCCCTTGGTTTTGAAGCAATTCTTAATAAAGCTGATAGGTACACTCACATATTGAAGCTGATACTCATGGCCAGCCCATGAGTTTTGTATTCCAGGCACATCTTTAAGATGATGACTTGCATTTGGGATGATATTTAATGTTAGTAATCTAGGTAATAAGATATAAGAACTCTGAGAGAATGTACTTATTAATGTGCAGTTACAGTATCTCTTAGTGGGAAGTTAATGCAACTTTCACATAATCTAATTTAGTCACTTCAAGAAGAGCTACAAGAGAGAGAAAATGAGCTTGCTGTTGAAAAGAAGAATGGTTTGAAAAGGGATAAAACTATTCAAGGGCTAACAGTCGCATTGAAAGCGAAGGAAAAAGAGGTATGATAGTTGTGATCTTGCTGAACTGTCATTGGGAGAGGAATATGTGTGTTGTATGTGGGGCAGGGGTTGGCTATGTCCCACTGTAACCATTATGAGGCTTCTAGTGGGTCCTTAATCACTGCTGTCATACCTGTAAGCAGCTCTGTTTATTTTGAGTTTTGGATCTTGGTCTTGAGGAGAAAGGAAAAAGTACTTAAGAAGTTTGAAAAATGTTTTCAGTTGCACATTGATTTTTATCAGCTTTGAGCACCACTTAAAGGGTAGAAGTATTTTGTGATGTTGAGTAAGTGGAGCTGTCATAAAGACAGGAGAGGTCAACGTCAGCTGGAATTCAGATTTTGTTGAAGCATGGGAAATACATAACTTGAGTTATGGGCAGTGTAGTGAGTCCTGTATAACAACCAGAACTTATTTATACAAGACTTATTATGATGTATTGGGTGGCTTTGTTTTCTGAAGTATTTGTTTAGTGTAGTTGGATGAATAGGTAATGAGGTGGGATAGCTATTACTGAATCACCGTCCCTTGGAAATAACTCTTTCTACATAGTATTCATTTTACTTTATTTAAAGAATGAGGAGCTTGGATCTGAAATTGAAGATCTAAATGCTTCACTGGCTAAGGCAAGAGAGGCCACTCACAAAGCACATATGCAAAAATTCAAGGTAAGAAGCAAGCAGTTAATGTGGCTTCCCTCATCCCTGCTTTTCCCTTCTCCATAGTTCCCCCCAGCAAGTAGTACATTGTGTCTCTGACAGCAGGGAAGTGGCAATGAGTTTAAGATGTCTGATTTTCTTACTTTGAAAAATTTTCCCAAATCAAATAATTTAAAATCACAGAATGGTTTGGGTTGGAAAGGACCTTAAGATCATCCAGTTCCAACCTGCTGCCATGGGCAGGGACACCTCACACTAAACCATGTTACGCAAGACTCCATCCAGCCTGGCCTTGAACACTGCCAGGGATGAAGCATTCATAACTTCCTTGGGCAGCCCATTCCAGTGCCTCACCATCCTCACAGGGAAGAACTTCTTCCTTATATCTAACCTGAACTTCCCCTGTTTAAGTTTGAACCCATTTGAAGGACGGAGTGTTAAAATATCAGATTATTTATCTGTTTCTTGAGCTTTTTCTTCTATAACAGCTGAAAACTAAGGGAGAAATGTGCAAAACCAAAATGAGTTAAAAATAAAGGTACTAAGAGTTGTGGAGCTGAGATGGTATCAAGGTTGCTTTGTTGACCTAAGAATCTTTGGGTTTTGTACCAAAAGTATGGTAACAACACATGCTTCAGGTTGGCAGAGTTGAACTGTCTATGAGACACCTGTTTGGATTTATTTGTATAATAAATGTGAAACCACTATTTATAAAAGAGTGAAATATTACTTGTGAAATGTGATTTAGTAATGCTTTCCTGTGTGTGTAGGAGAAAGGATTTTATGATGATAAATTATGCATTATAAAGGTCTTAAAATGTAAACTGGGGGGAAAGTAAGAATTTGACATTAAAGCAGACAACATAATGTCTCTTGTAATGGTTTCAAACTCATCTAAAACTAAGTCTGATAAAAGTAACTAATACAGATTAGAGGCAGTGATGAATCTTCCATGATAATGTTTGTTCATCCACTCTGTCTCTGAGCTCAGCAGGAATGGAAGAGGTTGATGTGCTTGTGTCTGGAGTACATGCACTTAAAGCTTTTGTGGCTGACTGCACTGTTTCTTGATGTCAGTCTAATGCCATAGTAGTCTTTAGTTTTCACAGAGCACCTGCATTTCTTCAAAAGCCATTTATTTCACGTAAGCCCAGATTTTAAGTGTGCCCTATATAGAAAAGCAAATCCTGTTTCTTCTTCAGGTCATTTTGGCCTGGGTGTTAATCTGTAGCTAACGTTTGCTTTTTCATACCAATGGAAGTCCTGCTTTGAAGTATTTCTCTATTTTAACCCTTTTGTTTTGATGCGAGCTTGATTATTTTTGAGAAGTTGTAGGTTTAAAAAGTGTGCAACTAATCCCTCCTGTTCACAGAATCCATATTGCATGGTGGGTGACAGAGAGAGCCCTTCTCCTCATAACTCTGCTACTTAGCTACAAACTTGAGTTGAAGGCAGTTCTCTGTGAGTAGACCATGCTGCATAGCCCACTACTCCTATCATGTGTTGTGAACTTTGAGGCCAGTTCTAGCAGTATGTGATGGGGAAGAACATAAATCAGATGTTATTTCGTCTAAAACAATATGCTTGTTTAATATGCATAACAATATGCATAACAATTAACAACATGCTTGGTAACCCCTTGACTTAGTCCGGATTCAAACTGACCCAAAGTTTATGTAAGAGCTTTGGGAGCCAATAATAATAATATGATCTCACTTGCACTATGGACTCCTTTGCAGGTCAACCTTTATCTAGTTCTTAGTTGTCTAAGGCTTTGTCATCCTGCACTGGGTGTCACTGAAAGTTGTGTTCCATTAGTTGAGAAGAACCTCAGTGTAACCTTTTCCCTGTTGTGTAACTGTCGCTGCACTGCATTTTTGCACCACAGTTTTGAAGCATTGGGAAGAGGTGTGTGGGAGTGGGTTTGGACACAACAGGAATGAAGACTTCCCAGTCTCTACAAAATACCCTTATGGAACTTGAATGCTGCTTTATGTTTCAGGGTGCTGCAGATTATCAAGCTCTCTTGATGGAAAAAGAAACCCTCTTAGCAGAGCTGCGTTCAGAAAACCTTACAAAGGATGCTGAGAATCATAAACTACAAAGGAGGATTAAAAGGACCGATCAAGAGCTCAATGATTTGAATTTAGAAATAGAGAAAATGGAGAAGGAGCTGGATGAAGCACAACTACAGAAGAGCAGAAGTGACAAAACCATTAATGTTATTATCACTCTTCTCCTTTATTTCATAAAGTTTAAAAGTTGGTCAACATTTTAAGCATGTCCTTTTCTAACAAATTGAGGGGTTTATTGTGAGTAAGTTTGAGAAATGCATTTGCCTAAAGTCAGTATCCAAAAGAATGGCCAAGAAGATTGCCTGGCACGTAGTCTGCATTGAAAAATATGTTAAATACCATTTTGATAGGCTTAGGTCCTAGAAAAAATCATTAGCCTTTGGAAGTGCTTAATGGTTACTATTGCTCTCTGCCCAATGAGAGAATCTGAACGTGCACAGCAATGTATATTGTATACTTCTGCAGCATTTCTCTTGTTACATATCTCTACAATATCTTAAATTACACTACTTCAATTAAGCTGTAAATTCTAATGCAGAAGAGGAGCAAGTAGTCAATAGTTGCAACCTTAAGCCAAACTTCAGCTCTTTAGCTCTTCAGCTCATAGCGGGGTCACTGCAAAGGCTTTCATTTCAAAAGGCAATTTAATAATTTCTGCTTGTAAAATTCCCAAAGCAGAGGATTAGTTGATCACAATTTAACCTAAAAATGACGTGCTCTATCTGTTCATTAACTTTGCTTGCTTCATATTCCATGTAGGGTTTTTTACCTTGCTGTAGGCATTTAGATAAGCGCTTCTGCTCCCAGCAATGAAGTGAATGATCAGGTTCCTTTTCTTCCTTTGAAAAAGAGTGCACTTTCTGCTGAGAGGTTGCCATAAAACTCACCTCTCGCTTCTTATCTATTCATGTGGATTTTTAACCGCAGCTTCCATTAGGGCAGCATTTCTCTAATGAGGGAGTCCTGCCTGCATGCAGAATCTGGTCCTCTTCAGTTAGGGATTATTCTCCTGCTTTATTAAATTACATAAAAGATTAAATGAGCTTGTCTTGTTTCGGTTCAATTCTTAAATAAGGACCTTAATAAAGCAGATATGGGTGGAAATCGCTGTTCCTGCAATCTCACTTAAAACCAGTAGAGGGGTCTCTTTACCTACAAACAAATTAGTTCCTCTCTGTCCTCCTGTCCCCAATTTAACTTGCATTTTGGGTTGATTGTCAACTGTGGTTAGGCTGCTGTCACAAAGTCTCTATTTTGGTGTGCTTTGAAATTCCTTCAGGGTGTTGAGGTTAAGGAGAGAAAGAACAGATCGCTCCTGTCAGTAAAACAGCCACAAAGAACATGTTTTATTGATTTAAGGTATTTTATATTTAACTGTCTATGCTATTCAGAACTTTTTCTATCTTTCAGGGGAGCTAGGTTATAACTCTGTATAGCAAAGGCAGGAAAAATAGGGCTGAGTAGGGAGTTGCCAGGGGATTCGAAGTTACTGGTGTTACAGAAACCTATTTGCCTCCGTTATGTCCAAGGTTTTCATGTAAATGACTAGTTCCTTGGGGAAAAGCATTCCTGCCTAAAGATGAGCAGTCTTATAAAAATTATATCCCTAACCTATTTCCTATTCCTTGTAGAACAGCTGCTTCAATTTCAAGAGTTGCTAGTACATTTGGATACAGTACCATTGCCTGTGAAATGTTGCCCATTAAGTAGTAGCTATGTGGGAGGAAGAAAATATGCTGTGATATTTTGCTCCTTGACAAATAGAAAAGCACTTCAGTGATCGGCTGCAAACTTTTTATGAGACAGCGTTAAAAATTCAGTTCTGTTTATACTCCAAAATACCTATTCATCAGTGTTTCTATTTTGTTAGAATAAAAGCAGCCTGAATGTGTGTAAACTGCAGAAAATGCCCTTGACATCTGTAATGAGCTGCTCTATTGGCTCTTCACTCACTCACAGGGATATTTTCAGTGACTTTTCAATACTGTAATTGGGATAACCCACATTTTTACATCTATCTATTAAAAAAACCTCCAAAATCTGAGATCCAGAAAAAGTTCTTCTGTCCTGTTGTAAACCCGGTTTGGTTGGAGATGATTTGGGCATTACTGTCCTGGAATGGAAGAAGGTTGAACTAAATTAAGACTGCTACATATGAGCTTATGCAAACCACAGACGGGGCCCAGTGTCAGGACTGTCCTGGAGGAATGAGTGTAGATGTCCTTGGACAACATCCCTGTCTCAGGGTGGGTGCATGCCCTGGCTTTTTACTAGGTCAACTTTAGAAGCAAAACCTCTTCCAGTTCTGTACTTGGCAGAAGCTGTTGTCAAGCATTGGTTCAGCATCACTTTATCCTCTTTGAAAACAGAAACTTTGGGCATATATATTCATACATACGATTGATGAGGAACCAACATAACCTTATCCTTAATGTTGCTTGTGTCCACCATGTTAGTGTCTCTGTAACAGAGATTCAGGGCTTCTTGATCAAAGAGTTTGTTCACATTTACATGAATAAACACTTCAACTACCCATTCTCTCTCCAGGCCTAAGTGTAGACAATTAGAGTGTATTTACTAGGTATGCATATTTGATCAGTTGGTTGGGGAAACGCAGAATAACTCATTAGGCAGAATTTATTATTTAGTCTTCCTATCTGTAGTTAAGCCTGAGAGGGAGGTTTTGGAGCTTCACAACTCAATTATTCACCAAACTGTTTTCCATCTGACAAGGAGGGGGAGGCATCTGCTCTGGTCTTCTATATTAGAGTGTTTCACATTCATTTTCTTACTTCAGCTATCATTAATCATAGAAAAGTCTCTTGGGGAAAAAGGTTGGCGGAGGGAATTGCAAAGTTTATGCTTTAAGAGCTGTAGCTACTATATTAGCCTTGCAACTCAATGTATAGAAACCAATAGATATTCTCCCAGACAATTTGAGTGGTCAATGAGTTTGAGCAGCCTGCTATAGTGATGGATAGTTTTGTGTGCTACAGAATTCCAGCTCATGCAAAGAAGATAATATTCATTCTCAACCCTTGCTTGTTTTGGGAAGGATTTAGAGAACTCTGGGGGGAGCAATAGTAGAGGCAAAGTAGCTGCAAATTGAAAATCTCTTGCAGGCTGTTTTACTTACTCCACAGTTGTATGCCTTGTCAGTCTACCTCTTTCCATAAACCTAGCCATAACTTAGTTTTGCTGCTTTCAAGGCAGAGGCATGGTTTCTGTACCTGACAAGCATTGTGCACCAAGATGACTGAGAGTAGATGATAGGGGATGTAGTACTGTTACTGCCACAGCATCTTTCCTATCCATGCATGTCTACCATTGTTCCCTCTTAAAGCTGTTTATGGTTTTCATAATGAGAAGTCACAGAGTATTGGGCACTTGAAGTTATAGCAGAGGGCGAAAGTGTTCCTTTGAAGTAATGTGTTCACTTAAGGCCTCTCAGTGATATGATAATATAAAAACAATGTAAAAAATTGAAAGCCAAGGAGTGAACTTTGCAATGCAGTGACAGTTATAATGCTGCAGCTGATCCTTTGCTTCCAATTAACATGTTCTATGTGAATAGGTTTAATGTGACCCCCTTGAAGAGCTCCCTACCTTGAAGCCAAATGACAGACCTTGCACTGTTTCCAAGAGAGCTCTGTCATATTCCAGTTTATAGGTAGTAGTTAGAAGAAATAGAAACATATTTGAGAGTTTATGTATATAGACAAAACTGGGACCTGATTCTGCAAGTCTTCAGTTTTCTTAGTTAAGGAAGTAGTTCTTTTGATCCTGAAAAAATTAACTTAATTAGTTTTCAGAAGTGAAGGTTGAAGCTTAGTCATTGTTTGAATAACATTTGAGGGTTTTTTTGGGGAGTTATTAGGGATTTTTTAGCTGAAGCCTGGTAATGAAGCTAAAATGAAGCAAGTAAACCAAAGGCATTGTAAATGACGATTTGCATTTAATGTGTAGAATAAACAGAAGTAAAACACTGAGTAGTAAAATTGATGTTAAGGATTTGATGTGAACCTGCATGAAGCAAGGTAATTAAGTAAAGGAAAGGACATAAAACAGTTTGTAAAGAGGTTGCAATTAAAGTGTCACTAGTACTATTTCTTTGTACTTAGAATGGGAAGCAACTATTGAATTTGAAATCCCGCTGGAGGTAAATGTAAAGTTTATAGGTGACTACCATATGTGCAAGCTATTTAAAGGGCTTATGGTACTTCACAAATAGGCCCTTTTTGGGAATAAAAGGAAAACATTTATTTGAAGGTGTAGGCTGTGTTACCTAGTTCTTTGGGTCTGAAGAGAAGTTTAGGTAGTATAAAGTTTCCTCTAAGTTTTAATTGTTTAACTTTAGACAGCAGCTCCTTTGTTACAAGTTCCTGCTTCTCTTTTTGCACACATGCAGTAAATGTTCTGGATCTTCTTGTGGAGTAAGAACTTATACAGTGAGGCTCTTAGTATATATGCAAGTGAGGCTAGTGTATATGCAAGCTATGCCTCCTTCAGCTGACAGGATTGAAGCTTCCAGCAAATCAGCAAAACAGTTTGACGTGACACAAATGGTGGTGGTGGGAGAGGAGGTGAAGCAAGAGAAGCCAGTTCACAGCAAAGTGTAAGGAATAGGAATTGTTTGATGTTATTGCTTGGAATCCAAGGCTTTGTCAGGTGGTCAGGCTTTGAAACCCCATAGATAGCTAGAGATGGTGGGTTTTCAAGTGAATTGGAACAGGATCTGAGGGAATGCAAAGGAGAAAGCTGTGATAGTGGTGTGCTTCAAGTGCGTGACCTGTGAACTAGGAGGTACTTCTTTCTACATTGCAGTCGTCCTCATTGACATGAGCAGATCTTAGTCCTTCGGACTTGCTACTGCATAAGGCTATTGAAAGGGCTTGTTTCTGTTTTTTGAAGGCAAAACGGGCTGATGGGGAGTAAAGCTGTGGAGATGGTGTGGTTAATCTTGGAGCTGCAGGAAGTAATTAACAGAGCCAGAATCAAGCTGCAGTTCTATTCACAGCATCTAATCACAAGACTGACCTCAGTGGTCATTTGAAGTTTGTGCTCTTGCCAAAAGAAAATGTTTTAACATTTCTGACCTTTTGTTTGATGCAAAAGGAACTGGTAATACAATGTTAGTGCAAGAATTTTCATGGTGTGATGAGAAAAAGAGCAAATGACAAACTGAATCACCCGTAACCAATTTTCTTCTATTTCTAGTAAGGCAGTAAATTGACTCAGAGCGGGTGTTCATTCTGACAGCGACAACATGTACGTGCATGATATTCCCGATAGCCTTGGAGTCCAGTCATTCTGTACCAAAAGCATTTAAATAATAACAACCTGGAAGACAGTACTGACACCTCATCTAAAAGTTTTCTTTCGTGGTGTGTTGATGCCAAGAGAAAGAGCCTGGATTTAATACTCTTTCCAAACTCTTTAAGTGATAGGAGAAGTTTAAAGCAATGGAAAATTCAACTAATAATATGGGTTGTTAGTCTTAAACTTTTAAAAGAGTTGATTTACTGAATATTCAGTTTTGCTTGCTTTGTAGGATCTTAGAAATCAACTGGAGAAATTACATGGTGAAATGGCTGAGAAAGAACAAGCGCTCGAACATCATTACAATATTCTTTTGAGTGAAAGTAATCAGAAGCTGCAGAGCCAAGAACTAGTTATCAAACAGCTAACAGACAACGTCAGTCAAAAAGATCTACTGCTTCAGGTAGACTTGAAATGAAAAGTAGAAAGTTATAATTTGATTTCTGTATGAGAAATTAATACAAAATCACGTTTGTATTTGGAATTACCATCGATTTGGATGATATTCCTTCACTTTCTGTAACACTGTATTTGCAGAATAGAGATATAATTATAGTATGTGGCATTCAAGAAGATTTCTTGTTAGGGTTTTATGAAGCGTGTGGACAGAGGAGGAAGAAAGCTTTACTAATACTTAGTAGAGTTTTCACTGTTGTGGTAAGATACTCTAAAAGCTCTGAAAAGCCTTTGATTGTCAGTTTATTGTGCAGAAACTGGGAGTTAAGGAATAGGTACAGATACTGAAATATTTAATCTTCTTTTTTTGGAGCCTATTCAAAATGGCATATAGAAAGAAGCTGCCTGAATGTTAATGGACCCCTGCTCAGGGTTTCTTATAGCTGGAGATGTAATCCTGGAAAGTTCTGATGTTATTCAACCAGCAATGCAAGGAGTAATAGTTGAGGTTGCTCTCAACTTTATTTGGAGACCAAGGTACATGCCTTGGTTTTAATACTTGAAAGATTGGATTACTGGGGAAAGTTGGATCTTTTCTTGCTTCTGTTATGTTAAATTAGCTCTTTGTTTGTGTGGTAAAAAACACTTGCTGGATCATTCTTGGATAGTTCCTTGATTTTTGTTTGCCTATTTTGCAATATAAAACTAGAGTAAAACTGTCTCATTGTTTTCTTTTGTTAGAAACTTGATGGAACAGTTAAAGAAAAGGATGTGGAATTGCAGGAGCTCCTGACCAAGTACAAGAACCTTCTGAGAGCCAATGAAGAGCTTGAACTGAAAAATGAGGGCTTAGTAAAGGAAAAATGTGCTGCACAGTCTCAACAGTCAATCATCAAGATAGTCAGAGAGTTGGAGGTCAGTTTTTTCGTAACTGATAACTTGCAGATAAATATCTTGACTTTAAAGTGAAGAGGATTTGGACTTTGGACTCAAAAGTGTGAACTTGTGTCCATTGTAGTTCACTGCTGTAAGGGGCTGGTTTTCCTTTATATCAGTACCATATCCAAATGTTCTGTATTACTATTAAGATAGCAATGGCTTTATTACCAATTGCTTCATATGATTTGTATGATTGTGATGGTGTTGATCTACCATCATAAAAATACATCGCATTGTACTTTGAGGAGTTTGTATGGCATCACCAAACTTACTAAAATAAGACAGATACTGTTGAGAAGTTTTTTAATCACTTGCTGACTCCATCAGTGCATTATTTGTACAGATTATTGAAAACTGCTTTTGGAGGTACATTTCTTGTCTTTTTTTGGTGCTGTTTGCAGCCTAATGTGTTAAGGTCTCCAAAAGCATCAGGCAAAGTAAAAAAAGTTAGACTAGTACATACCATATATGTACTGTTATTTCATTTCTTTAGTAATATATCAGTCATGAATGAGATTTCCTCAGCAAAGTTTAAAATGAAATGAGCCAATAGTAAAGGAAACAGAACTGCTGTTTTGTGTCACATTCTGAAGACACTAGTGATGACCCACTTAATATGTGCACTATTATTAAACAAGGTAGGTGCGAGCACATATCGAGTCATGGGTTATATGACAAGCTCAGAGTAAAGGAGCTGCAGTGCTGTTGCCAGGGTACCAGCACAGAGTATAGCAAAGTATATATGAATATACATGCAGAGAAAATAAAGTCTGTGAAAGGCTAAGTAGAAATTCTAACTCTGTAAACCAAACTGCAGTGCATGCACGTAACTTCTGTCACAGAGGAGGATGGAAAATCATGCAGAATCAGTGAAAATCAAACACTAACTTTCCTCTGTACACCCCACTTCCAATACAGGTGTGTAACAAGGGGAGAGAACAGGGGCAAGCAAAGCCCTGCATGATAATGACCCAGCACTCACCTTCTAATCACCATCTATTCTTTGTTGCTGGTTCATTTAGTAGCTGTGAACAATACCTAATCACAACCCATTGTCCTTGCAGCCCAAGCTCTGTGTAAGATACCTCCCTAAGAACCTGCTTTGGCATATTAAACAGGAGGGTTTTGGACACAGATTACCCAGAGCTCTGCTCTCATTGGCTGCTTTGGCCTCTGATGACTTTCCAATGCTGCGCCAACTCTCAACAAACGCCCAGCAGGATGCTCCCCACCAGAGAGAGCAGAAATCAAGCTGCTCTGGCCTCACTGATCTTGAAAGTTGAAGAAACTGAATTGAGAGATGCAGAACTTTCTCGCTTTTCATCAGATCTTTTTACTTTATTTGAATTTAATGATAGATTTTTAAAGGAACCAACATCCAAAGGTCTGCTGGGTGCCTTGGCCAGGCCAGGGAAGACAAATGACAGTTTCTAATTTGGGAGTGGATTCTTGAGCCACTGTCACAAGCTGAAGAGAGAGTGTGCGAGGATGCTGATAATGAGGGTAGTCATGCAACCACCAATTCTGACATCTATGAAGTCTTGGAATGAAATCTGTTTTATAGCTAAGAAATGCAGAATTGCAAATAGACTCCATATAATTTTGGAAACTAGTTGGTTTAGTGTTTAATGCTCTTCTCTCACAACCAATATTCCTTACAAAGCTCTTTTTGTTGGAGTATTTGTTAGGTAAATCTGTTTCTAACACAGATTTTTAGAACTTTGTGGTTCATTTTATTACTGAGAAAAGCAGGGAAATTGAGCAAAGTGGCTCTTGCTCAATCTTTGAGCTGTGCTTCTGGGTTCTATTGTGTTGCAGGTGTAATCTTGCACACAGTGATACTGCAGTACGGGGCCACGCGGATAGGAGATTTAGTTCTAAATTGATTTCTCTACATCTCTTTAGATATATGACTCAGTGGCCTGTAACAATTTAAATCTGTATTAGCAATTGTCTCATTTTTGGTAGCCCATACAGAAAGTTTACTGCAGTACTAGAAGAAATGACCAAGTTCTAGTACTGATAGATGGATGGATGCATCAATGATGAGGTATAGGTGGTGGCCTTCTCTCAGTCATCATCCTCTAATCTTCGGGGATTTTGGAATGATCCTGATGGTTGTTGTAAGCAGGAGAATATTCAGCGAGGCAACTGGATCTTCTTCTGACTTTGCCAATCACTTGTTTATTATGGAGATATAAACCTTTTACTTTCATTGCTTACAATTTGAGAAACCTTTAATGAAAATAAGTTGTTTTACACCTCTGCTGCTTAGCATTAGTATTTCAGACTTAAATATAGACTTTAATGTGTTAGATTGCCTCCTTTCATGGGAATATAAATCTTTCACTGCAATATGGTCCTGGATGTCTTGCAGCTATCTCCTTTAACACATTTTCCCTCACACCATGTGTCAAGAGGTTTAATGTTTCATTAACTCCCACAGCATTACGGTCTATTTAAGTTACAGAGCTGCCTTATGTTTTGTGTACCGTTGGGGAATTGATTGGAGTAATTCACTCCTACGCTTTATTTAGAAATGACAGTAATAATGTACAGGGGAAAAAAATACCCCATGTTCAGACTGTATCTTCTCATCCTTATTGTTCATGAGAGTCTAAAAAAATCAAGAACACTTCTTCATGATTTTCCTAGCATCTACCTAGTTGGATTTGGATTTTAATAATTTGTGCGTAGTCTGTGACATTTGGAATTAAACAGCTCATGTCTCTTGTTATGCAGGGAAAAAGAGGGAGGATTTCATGAACTTCCTGAGATTTTGGTGCAAACGTAGAACTAAACCTGTGAATTCTCAAAGCAGCACAGGAAGCTGGGGCATGATTCTGTGTTTGACACCGCTTTGATAATACAGCAGTCACAGACCCTGAACAACTGGTGACAGCCGTTATCTAATTTGTGTACCGTAAACTCTTCACTGTGACATTACTTTGCCAGTGCTTCAGAAAGAGCTTTTAATTAGGATATGGTTCTGTCGTGTCTTCAGTAATAATTGCAGAGCTTGTATCAGACATATGGAAGAGTTCAGCGGAACTTTTAACAGGCTGTTAACCGACTAAATTAAGTCAAAAGATTTATTTCTTCCTGTGGCTTTTCTACGTCATTGAGTGGTGTTGTTGTGATCAAACTTTTTCCTAGTTAAACTGCAATCTGTGTGTTTCATGTTCAGTGACTGTTCTTGTAAGGCTCAGATTCCAGCATCTTGATAAGACTCCTTCATTCAGGCTGTAAGATGTACTTTTTAATATGGGGTTTTTGTGAGGTGTTTTGATTAATGCATCAAAATGGATCTGGATCACTCGCCTCCATCAGTTTGCCTCTGTATTCCTCAGCTCTGAATCAGCAGAAGGCCTTTCTGGGTGCTCTTCTCCGTGTCTAGATAATAAAATTGATATGAATCATAGAATGGTTTGGGTTGGAAAGGACCTTAAGATCATCCAGTTCCAACCTGCTGCCATGGGCAGGGACACCTCACACTAGACCATGTTGCCCAAGGCTTCTTCCAACCTGGCTGGAGCCAGGGATGGAGCATTTACCACCTCTTTGGGCAACCTGTTCCAGTGCCTCACCACCCTCACAGTAAAGAACTTCTTCCTTATATCCAACCTGAACTTCCCTTGTTTAAGTCTGAACCCATCACCCTTTGTTCTATTGCTACAGTCCCTGATGAAGAGTCCCTCTTCAGCATCCATGTAGCACCCTTCAGATATTGGAAGGGTGCTATGAGGTCTCCATGCGCCTCATATGTAGAGCAGTATTTAATATATAAATTTCACTAGAAGCATCTGTTAGAATTCCAGCTACCATTAGGAATGATGATGGTTTAACAGGATACATATGCACAAAGGCAAGGTCAGAGTCTGTAGCTTTAGGTGGTGGACGGTACTTGTTCTGCAGTAGGAGCTGACACGTAGCAATAATTTGATCCAAACCTGATTCCACTTGCAGAATATTATTTACCATATTTGCCAGCATACTGTGAAATCTGAGTGTAAATAATGAAAAGTAAACAACAGTTGTCCTTGCTTTTGTGCTGTTTGCTTTGCAGAATACTGATTTTTCCCAAATTAACAGTGTCTTTGCATCATTAGTGTGATTTAATGAGGTTTTATTGGAGCTGGGGTTTTGTTGCAATCCCTTCCTTAGGAATTGAAATTGGAGTAATAACAGCTGCTTCACACTCCTGGGTGTAGATTTCTTCCTTGTTAATGATCTGTTCACTAATGATTTAGTATCTCTCGAGAGTTTCCTTAGCTGAGATTCCACCTGAGCTGTGGCACTTTCTTGTTCTTCCTTTCAGCTTTCAGTCAAAAGAGAAAAGGGAGAGAAGCAAAACTGTTCTTCTCAAACACAGGCAGATTATAGGCGTCTGACATTAATACAGCTAAATTTGCTTAGCTATCCCAGTATTTTCTCTTCTGAGATAGCTTTCTTAGGTATTTTATGTAATAAGTGCAAGCAAATACTCCATTAAATAGCTGCGTTTTTTGTCCCCTGCTGGAAAAGGGAATGTGTCGTTGTTTTGGAGTGAAAAGATCTTGAGGAAATCGGTGGTTCCTTACTGAGAATGTAGCACGAGTGTCTGGATTTATTCACGTAATAATAATATACTGTCTGTGAGCAAGACTGCCGGTAAACAATTGTCTTTTCTTTGCACAAGTAAAGGAGCAGCTTGCAGTGACCCAGCTGAGCATGCAGAAAGCTGACTCAACGAGTGGATCTGACACATTCATCCTTTATTTGTCGGCTCGATACAGTCCTTTTTGTTCAGAAATGGAACAGAGCTTGCAGGAACCCTTTCCTCAAAGAAAGCCAGTTTTATCCAGAACACAGAGAGGACTGTTAGGACAATTTTCTAAAGTATGTGCTTGGAGCTTGGGTTTATCTGCTTTCCATTCTCCCCCTTCTCTTCCTGCCAGGTTGTTCCTGTGGTTTTGAGTTGTAAACTGGAAGTGAGGATGCTTGGGTTGGGGGGTTTCTTTTTAGACTGCAGCGAGAGCTGGGCTGGTTCAGCCTGGAGAAGGCTTCTTAAGGGGAAACCTTGGAGAAGCTCCAGTGCCTAAAGGGGCTGCAGGAAATCTGGGGAGGGACTTTGGATAAGGGCCTGTAGGAACAGGGCAAGGGAAATGGCTTTAACCTGCCAGAGGGGAGACTGAGATGAGCTCTTAGGCAGAAGCTCTTCCCTGTGAGGGTGCTGAGGCG
>WYDI02013348.1:0-46898 GCA_009867235.2 Psittacus erithacus
TTGGTCAGACTAAACATTCTAAGCAGTAGCTACAAACATCGGTGTTATCAGCACTGTTCCCAGGCTGAAAGTCAAAAACACAGCACTGCGTCAGCTACTAAGAAGGAATAAAATGACTGCTACTGCTGAACCCAGGACATTCACTATATCGTATTCAAAGACTAGTCTCATTGATTTCAGTAACACTAATTGTGAAAAAGTGGCAAGGAAATCATTTTATTAGGTTAACTTGAAGAGCTGAACTACTGCAAATGCAGTTTGAACAGAAACAAGATTTGTGAAAATCAGGTCAGGTTTATGGCTGGGCTTTCAAATTTAATTCATAATTGTAGGAAATGATCATTCTTATGTTTTGCAATTTCTTACACTTTAATTTTATAAGGTCTGTTAGGGTATCATAGAATTATGGAATGGTTTGGGTTGGAAAGGACCTTAAGATCATCTAGTTCCAACCCCCTGCCATGGGAAGGGACTTCTCACCCTGGACGATGTCACCCAAGGTTCTTCTGCCCAACCTGGGCTTTTGAACACTGCCAAGGATGTAGCATTCACCATTTCTTTGGGCAACTTTTTCCAGCCTTGCCACCCTTGACATAAGTAAAGGTCTAAGAGGCACAATCCTTAATATTATCAATAAACCCAAGAATTACAGTAGCTTCACCACTTAGCACAAGTCTCAAAATGCATTGAATTTTTACAGCACCATCACTATTATTTAATGGGAACACCACATAGGTTCGATAACATGCTTTAACTGATCCAAAATTACAACATTAAGAAGTCTCAGAGCTCATATTTGGATTTCAAAGACCTGTCAGGGACCTTTTTATGATGCTCATTAACAATAGAGAAAATATTTTTACATCTTTTAAACGTATCAGTTCTAGAATCTGCTATAATCTGTCCCCCTTTTGCAGTTATAGTTTACAGTATCTTTTGCATTAATTGAAACTTAAGTAATACTGCAGCAGTCTGTTAGTGTCCCAGTAAATATTGTGGTCAGTGGGCTAACTGTACAGTACTCCTTCCCATTGCTTAACTCACTGATTTTTCAGTCTGTAGTCAGCTGAGGTTTAAATCACACGCTTACTTTCAGACCACGAGAGGTGTGACTCATCCAGTAGGTCTATCTTGCACATCAGACAAGGCAAGAATTTTCCTCCTGTGCCCAAAATGCCAATATCTATACCCCTGAAAAGCCTAGTTGACTCATCTGTTGATGTTTCTGACCAGCCTGTCTTGCTCAGTATCCATGCTTCCCTGAGTCCTCTGACTGCCTTCACAGTCTGAAAGCTCTTCTCAGAGCATCCCAAATGTTTCTTTTCCCTTAGATCTCAAGACTGACAGGCCACTGGTGATCTTAGGCTTGGTGTTATTAAATGGTTGTCGTTGCCTAACTGTGATCTGAATGTGACTGATTTCATTGCTTTAGATTGTCTCTGTGGTCATCACAACTTCTTTAGACCTTTGCATCCTTGTATTAATGTGCAATTGAACAGAAAGACACTATTTATTAGAATGAGACATTAATCAGATACTTTCTTCAGGCTCTCCTACTAGTCTTCATCCAATAGAAATAAGCATGGATTACACGTTATCCTACTTGCAGAACCTGATAAACTAGTCTCTGAGAACTGTACAAGTGCAATTCAAATGTTTCCTATTTTCCAAAAGCTAAATTACCACTTACCCTTTCTGATCTGGAAATCTTAGGATGTTTGGGTTTTTTGGTTTTGTTGTTGGGGTTTGTTGTTGGTTGGTTGGTTCGGATTTTTTTCACAGAAATTCTACCTCAAATTAGGGAGAAACAATTGAAAAAGACAGATATATCTACTTTAGGCCATCACTTCTTGTTAATTTGCAAACTGTGTTCCATCTGCAGCCATACTGTGGCTCAGTGATTATACCCAAGTGCTTGATACAGCTTGTTTTTTGAAGTTTTTGCAACTTTAATCGTGTTTGTTGTTTCCTTGTGTTTATGTTTGTACCCTGTTTATTATCAAAGACGCAAAGCAGGACTTAGCATTCCCAACAGCTGCTATCCTATTCCCTTGCTTCATTAATGTATGCTCATTGGTCATTACGTTTCTGATTTTGCTACCATTAGCTCAACCATCAATAAACCAAAAATGCCAGACTCATTTTCAATGACACAATGCAGGCTAACATACCGTATAACTCAATGAGTCAGGGAAACAAAGCCAAAGAAGATTTAGAAGCAAGATTTTCATCTAGCTCTCTTGAAAACCATGATTTCCACATTTTGAGATATAGGCTTCACGAGAAACGTTTATTTTGCAGAAACTCCATTTAATATTCCACTAGAGGTTGTTAAGATCTTTCCAGTGGCCTGAAGCAGGATGAATAAGGCAATGCGCAAACTAGCATTTCTGAAAATGCTTGAATAAATTGTGTAATTTGCTCTATTTATTTCTCTTGAACCTGAACTGTTAATATGGTATTCATGTCATTAAGAAATGGCAATCACACCATCCTGAGTTTCTCAAACAGGTACAATTCAATCCAGATGAATAAATTTTCTCTGCAACATATCCAAGGTAATAGCCTTATGGAATACCTTCTCAAAATGGTAACGTTCAATACTTCCTGTTCATATCTGAACTTTTTTTACACACCACTGATCACGTAAAACTTCAGGCTACTTGTGAAGAATAACGGAAAATCCAAAATACTGAATTCCATATTCTTTTTTTTTTTTTTCTGTCCTGAATTTTCCTTTCTTCAAGGCCGTTTGCATCCTGTCTTCTTGGCAAGTATGACTTTTATTCCATCTGCTTTATTCTATTTTTTACAACGCAGCTTGTTCATTGTTAGTAACATCCTGCTTGAATGTTCATAGTTGCCTGTTTGTTCAGTTAAAATCCACCAGAAATGCAGTGCCAAGATCATAGCAAGGTGCTCATCAACATTACTGTTGTTTTGCTCACGTTGGAGCAACTTCAAGTTTCTTATTCTTTCATTGCATATCTTTTTTCTTACTCAGAGTGAGTTTTCTTTCCCTGTATTTTTTTTCCAACTCTCATTCCATGACTAGAGTTTATTTTTACAATTTCAATCAAAATTAGTCTTTCAGAATAAAATCTTACCACAAATCTAGTACATTTCCAAATGTTATATTTGTTTTTAATATTTTCTTTGCAACATGGTCTGAGATTTTGTAATATTTCTAGCCATAATTAATGGAATTCTCTAGTTACTGAAGTCATGACTTGCAGCAAGATTCAGGTGAGCGAAGAAGTCTGAAAATAATTAAAACCATATTACAGTTAAATCATCAAAACGTTTTCAAGTTGTTTTGTAAGAATAAAATCCTACTCACCCCAATAATTCTTTTGGGAAAGAGCTTGGAATGGAATGGAAGTTTGTTGAACATTAGTTAAACTATGCAATTTAATCCTGCCCCTGACATGTTTGTCTTTTTTTATTCTGTTTCCTCTTTGAGAGAACTCTTGAACTAAAGCCTCCTATTTGGTAAAGCCACGCTTGGAACTAACATTAACTTCTGTATCCATTCCCCCTCCCCCCCTTTTATCTATATATATAAATTTTTATATATATATATAAATCTCCTGCATCACTGCATTCGTATTTACAATAAAGTTATGTTGGGTGTTAGTCAAGAACTAGAACTTGTAACCAGCCTCACCTCTCATTTAAATTGCCAGGCTCCTAATTGTAGTCTCTTGGGTCCTTTGTGGACAGACACACTGACACAGACTGACAGTCTGAATTCAGTTTGAGCAGCTTATCCTTTCTGAGGGACAGGCACTTCTCCCCTTCTGTTCCTGGGAGGCAGCAGCTGTGAAGGGAAGCTGTCAGTCATCAGCTCCCCAAAACAGAGGGGAGATGTACAGGCACATAGCCGTGCTCCAGGCTCAGCTGGGAGATAGCAGCCCCCTGGAACCAGAGCAGAGCACAGCACTTTTTCTTCCTTCATTCTGATGCTGACTGTCAGAGCTGAGCTCTGATGTGTTACCTGCTGCAGCCCAGCTGAAAATCTCAGAAACAAAAAAGAAAAGGTGGTGGCTACAGCCCAGTCTCAGCTGGACTCAAGTCCAGATAGCACACTGCTAGTTAGCTTTTTCCCTGGAAATGGGGGCTCAGGTTTCAGCTCAGGCTGTCATTTGCTGCTTATTTATTCCTTATTGCTGTCTTAATTGACAGTGCAAACACAGCCTGTGGTTTTTTTTTAGATAAATGTCTTAAGAATTCAGGTATGATACTCAATAATCTGTCACATCAATGTTTCTAATGATTTTTATTTCCTTTAATATTTTTTCTTCACCTTGGTGTATCCATATGAGATGTTTTTATAGTAAGAAAAACTTAGGGGTTTTGAGCAGCTTATTCCTTCAGTGTCTGAGACTTTTACAATTCCTTCATTGTTAAAGAAAATCTGGAAGTAGAAAAATAAGCAGTGGGGAAGAATAAAATCTAAATCTGGTTTTCAATCTAATACCTGTGCATACAATTTGGAATCATATATTTTTGCTGTTGCTGATGGAGGAAGCAAAAATCATCAGACAGTCTTGGTATAGCTCACACAATATACATCATGGCTGAGTTATGACATGATGTGAAAGATATAATGATATCCCTATGGAATGCTATTCGTGTCAAATTTTCACCTTAGTTGCAATAAGTCGTGGGTGCTTTATGAAAGAATATACAGTATTATTCATTTTTGAAGCTATTTGTTTTACTTCCTGAAGAGGACTAGTTATCATATAATGTAGTGTAATTCATCTGCCTGTGGGCATGGCTCCAAAGTATGACTGGCAAGCATACTATGTATGTGTAAGGCTGTATATGAAACCAGCAACACCTATCCAACAGCAGTACAAACACTAAGTGGTCAGTCATTGAGCAAAATGCTTTCCTGAATTCAGTAATAATAACAATACTTTCTACCCAATCTGACCGGGGGCTGAGGCCTTGCAGCACAAGGCATGTCTGTACCCATGGAGGTCAGTGAGCAACAATGCAGGAGAGGGCTATGAAGTGGTTGCTGCCTGACAGTCCCACAGCCTTCAAGAAAAGATTGGCTGTACTTGAGCTCCCTGACAGTCGTTCATCTCACCTGCTTGTTGTTATCTTGCTAACTGATAGCTGCTTACTGCCTGCAGGTCTTGCTCTTGTTTTCACCTCTCAAATGCCGGGAGGTGAAGTAGCTTCAACTGACAGTGTCCTGAGCATACTTTTCCATTCCTAAACATGCACTATTTACGTCAGTTTCACCTGTGGTGGAGCAAAGAGGGTTTGTACGTTGATCTTCAGGAGAAGAGTCCAGGAGAAACTCAAGAAGACCTGTGAGAATAGCCAGAAATGGAATCAACCTGTCCCTGCCATTGCAATTTGGAGGGGAAGAAATGAGCCTGAAAAAGAGACGTGGGGTTAGAACATAATAGAACATAATACCATATCTAAGTATAAGAAAGTCCTATCATGCAGACCAAAAATTGGCAAAAATAAGAATTAATTACTTCAAGATAGAGAAAGACTGTGATTCCATCTTAGAATTAAGTTTTTAGTGCTAAAGAAAGTAACAATGGAATAAAAACTTCTTTGCTCGGGGCAGTCTTGGAGGTTTGTTATGGGAGATGGAGAACTGTCTATCAAGTACAATAGTCCCATCATTAACAGGGAAACAGATGACATGACATTTCAAGATCTCTTCAAGTTGTATTTTTTATGATTCTATGACTTTCTATTGTTAGCTCATTAATGGTGTCTATAAATGTGTAATAATGTAATATTTAATATTGTGCAATGTTTAGAGCAGTTAGTGTTGATGGTTTCAGATTAAAATAGCCACTAGACTCGAGAATCTGAACTTACTGTTGAGAAAATAGTGAATGTTAAATGAATACAATTTGTATACTTGTTTTTAAATGTATGTGGAAAATTTCTTTAGTAGCAGTCATATGGTGCAGCTTTGGGCCTACCTCTAAGCAAATCTTTTTAGGGGACAATGAATTCAAGGACTCAAAAAGGTAGTTTCTGAAGAATGATGCTTTCAGAATATCTTTGTCTTTTGTTGTGTGCTGCATGGGATATGTCCTTTGATGTGAATGGATGGGTAGTCAATGCTGAAGGCTAGTTTACAGGCTAGTGTGTGTCTGAGAAAGTCCTCAATCCTGTACACTGTGCACAAATTAATCCAATTTAGTAATATTTAACAGATAAAATAATTTCAGTATGCGTAAACATATTTCAAAGGCATACATGGAATAGCTGAATACATTATAAAGAAAAGCAGAATTCCTTGCCTGAACCACAGGCTTTTACAAAATTCCAGTCAACCACATGGTCAGGCACTTTGCTTTGATGAATTTCAGACAACAATATACAAAAGACAGATGCTTTTAAGGGGTGTCTGAGGTAAACAAGGTTTTTTGGTAATTTTTACCCAATCTGGGGAATTATCAGCTCTGCAGGAGGCATCATTTGAGAGAAGCTGACATGACTGCAGCATCTTGGCTATTTAATCCAGGAAATATTTTACTGGCAAAATATGATGCGTGCCATGTAAAGGGCGATTCAGCTTCCCTTGATTCTGTAATCTGTCAAAACCTCTGATTGCCATTTATTATTACTTGCTAAGAATTCAAAGTGAGAAAGCGTGCTTAATGAACACTTCTCAAACTATCTAGAACCTTTCTTCATGTGGCTGAAAGGCAATAATAGTTTCTTTGGTCAACATTTCCACTCCCCACTTATTTGATCCTGATCCCAGTTTGGGGAGTTGATTTGCCTGTGACTAGGACTCCATACAGTTAAGCTAAGAAGTCTGATATGAGCATCTAATTTTGTAACCCTTTTGTTGAAACACTTTTGCTGAGACAAGATCTCAGAATTCAAGGGTGTTGGGCCTTAGCCCAAACCTGAACTCTAACTTTGGTTCAGTCTGATTGACAAATGCAAATTTTATCCTCATTTAGGATCAAGACTTTTACCACCTCCTCAGTCCCCAATAACAGTTCTCATAAATTTCAGCATGTGGTGGATTGTTGTGCGAAACTATCCTTAGTTTGAATCTTACTGTGCAGAAGTAATTTAATAGGAAAGTAGTTGTCACCAGCGCAATTCAATTTTCACTTGGGAAAGAATGAGTTCTTTTCCAAAAAAGCAAGGCACTTAAACTCCTTTCACTGAATATAAAAAATTATCAGTTGATTTTCTCATGCTATCGTGTTCTCCTACAAACTTGTGACACAAAAAATCTCTTGCATTTCATCAACTGCATAGATTGGAAAAGCTAAAGAAGGATGCATGGGTGAGTTGAGGGGCAGGGAACAGAAGGTGACTACTTTTTTTTGACAATATGCCTTTTTCAGGCCCTCACCAACTAAATTTCAAATGTGCAGACCCCTAAGATCTTTGTAGCGGCATCCTGAGGCAAAACATTGGAGAAGCTCCCAGACCTCACACTGCTTGTAAAATCAGCATAACCTCCCCTGTAATAACAAGGTTACTGATTGTGTGCATTACGCATATATATTTTATTGCACATATATTTGCACATATATCGCAAATATAAATCCAGGCCCTTGCAAAAAAGAAAAATCAGTACAGCTTTTTGTCCTACCTTTGTTTGGCCTTCTTGGCCAGCATTGCCATTTGCATGGCTGTATGGAGAACCAGACTAGGGAACTGACCCTGCTTAGCGCTGTACCTTCCCCAGGGACCATATTCAGCTGGATTCCCACTGGTCTACTGCTGGAAACTAGTGCTAGTGCACAAGGTGGGGTGAGAGGTGGCCTGGGAGTGTGGGTGAGGGAAAAGCAACTTGTAGTAGTAGAACTGTGAATATGGGGAAAAATAAAGTAACTGTGAAACCACGACCTGTACCATGTCATGATTTAGATATCTATTTTTTAAAAACTGATTTTGGAGTACAGCTACAAACAGGACAAAGTACAGTTATTAAATGAGTTCTGATCATGCCTGAATCTTGAAATACTAGACTTATGCAAGGTGAAAGCATATCTTAAATCTGTAAGGTTTAGTAGTGCATTTACTGTCCAACAGTCAATATCCATTAGAGTTTGTCTAGTTATTGAAAAGAATATTTGAAAGAAAGAAATGATCAGCCTACATAATCCATGAAGAGGTGTAGCCAAAAAGCTCAGCTCATTGCTAGAGGCAAAATCAAGTGCACTTATATAGCTAACAATCAGTCTTTAAGGAGTAAATATAGAGAAGCTATGCAGAACACTTGGATTTACAGCAAAGCACTAGTCCTGCAGCGGTGCAGTGGGCAAAACTGAGAGGCAAGCAAGTAGATCTTTAAGCACTGGGACTTTCAAATTATATTTGACCACAACTTTTTCTGAACATTGTCTTCAGTTGCAGGAAGAGACACTGGTCTCCCTATTAACAGTCTTGCTCTTGGAGATGCATGTGCTGTAAACATCATCGTTGTTGTAATGATTTCAGTGGTTTTCACATTGATTAACCTTATAGTAAAAAGGTAATTCAGTTTTACAAATGTTTTTTTCTATATAATGGCAACTGAATCAATCGTGTCATGCGTGTCACATGCAAGCCTATGTAGCATTCTGAGAATCTGTTCCAGCGTTTCTGTTGTAGAGAACATTCTGCCTCTGAAACACTGATCTTTTAAATTTCACTTTTTCTAAACAAATTCAGTCTTATTAGAGAGTTTAAATTCTCAGTTTTCCTCCTCTATTTGTCACTAAATGTCTGCACAAGAAAAACATAACTCTGTTACAGCTTTTGGAAGTTTGCAACGGCCTTTTTCATCCATTGTTACATCTGCCACAGCAGTAAGCCTAAGAAAATCTTTAAACAGTTCTCTCAGATCACTTGCATGACTTTAAAAATCTCCAGTTAGTGCATTTTTTTTCTGATTAAATGAACTAGAAATAACATCAAAACATATAAAAGAGATTTCCAAAGAGCTTTGCATGGGAGGGTGGTGCATTCAGGGGCAGAATATTAACAGTGGGAAGTTTTGTATTGTGCCAGACTTCTGTGAAGTTTTCTCTTTTACACTGGCAGAAAATAACTCCAGTTTTGCATTTTTTTCTGTTTTCTGTACCACAAGTGTCCTCTTTAGATTAACATTATTTCCTCCTCTGCTAGCCATTGTCTTACCTTTTTAATACCATTTTAACCCTAATGGTACTTGTTCCGTTTTTCTACAAGCCTGATCAGATCTGCAGTGCTGCAATTAAATAATGCTGAAAAGCACAATAAATTAAAGAAAACCCAACTATATTATGTCTTCCATTTTGTCCATCCTGACAATAGGGCTGTAGCCAGGCCATATTGTATCACATGTAGGGCACCCCCACCCAACATCACATTGCCTCACCTCTTTCAACCTGCATTCTTAATTTAACCCTTAGTTTAATAGGTTAGTATTTCAATCAAGACAATCATTTCTATTTTTCACCTGGAAGAATTTGGAGAGTGGGTTATGGGTTTTGAACCTCATGTGATGCTGTAATACTTTCCTCACTTTACGAATGAGGTAGGTCAATTATCTAGTAGAGCAGATTAACTGGTGATTCATTTAAAGTAGATCTTATGTATCTGCTTTCATAATTTTTGTGCCTTGATCCTGGGCGTCCTGTCAGACATGGACTCCCTGACATTCGGCATGGTTGGTGTATACCTGTCTGTATCTATAGCTTTCTGTACACGAACTTGAGCACATCTCTCCACATTGAAACCACTGCCTCATTCTTTACACCATCAACTCTGAAGTTTTGTATTTAATTTGTTTCCTTTTTACAGAAGTGCTTCAGGGTGCAGGAAAAGAAAATACTCTTTGCTGAATACCCTGTCTTAGCTTTCCTTGATTCCCTTTCTTTTCTAACAGCTTCCTCCAGACATGAGAGGGATTGGAAACTGATTGTGTTTGGCAGAGAAGGCTAGTGAATCTTTCATGTAAACTGCTAACTTGAGCAAGATTATCAAAACCAGAATTATTAATACAGATCTTCTATCTAGATATCTAAATAAATGACTGGTTTCTCAGAAGACATAAGCACTGGGCTGATTTCAGTGAGTTACAGGATATTACAAAATTGTGTTGTATTTTTTTAATAGGCTGTTTTTTCATTTATTGAAATCACAGTCATCTCAATGAGCAGGCGTCTTATCTAAAAAGGTTGAGTTGACAGTGCAACCTGTATTAAAACTCTTCATTTACTGGGGTAGCATGATAAACATATAAGACAAACACTTCTATTTCTCACCTGCGAGAAGTTAGAGTGTACTGTGATTAGTGAGTTTTGATTCTGATGTCTGTCTTAGGCCTGATTCAAAAACATTGCATTCGTGGGAAGAGTCCCATTAATTTCAGGAGTCTGCTCAGTACTACTACTGCAATATCTTTGGGTACTGTAGGGTAGAGTGTTACTAGTAAACTTCATATAAATAGTAGCTATTTCTGTGTTTTCATTGATAAACTGGAGGACAAACTAGGTTTTAAATTCATTCTTCTTCCTCCATCCTCTTTGCACTGTCTTCAATTCAATGTAAAACTGAAAGTACTTGGTTTGCTTTCCATTTGTAAACAATTGTCTCTTGTCCTGTCTCAGTACCAATAGTTGCCAATTGGCTGGCTCTGTCTTCTTACACACTTATCAGATAGGTCTCTCCTGAGCTTTTTAGTTCCAGACTAACCAGTTCCGGTTTTCTCAGCCTCTCCTCATATAGAAGATGCTACAAACCCTAAATCATCTTCACTGGGTTTGATTCAGTATGTCCGTGTCTATTCAGTATGTCTGTTGTACAGGGGAGTCCAGTAATAGAGCCAACACTGAACCCAGCTGTGTCCCACTGGGGTTGAATAGAAGAGAAGGATTCCCCCCCAGCCCTTGTCCTGCTGGCAATGTTCTTCCTAGTGCAGTGTAGATCTGTTGGTCTCTTTTTGCATGTGGTTCCGTTGCTGGCTTATAATTATCCCCACCTTCATATCTCCAGGAGTGTCTCTTGTCTTAAGGAGAAACAAATCACTAGTAAGTTATGAAGTATACTCATGGGCCAAATAGATGAAATCTTTTGTATCTGTCATGTATTCAGTTATATTTCCCTAAGTCCTAAATTTCTTCTAAGAATGGGGTGTCCCAAGTTGTTTTGCCACATCAGGCACCCAGACAACTCTAACTCTCAAGCAGTTCCAAATTGGATGAATGCGAACAGTTGGAGTCCAAAAACTTGTCACAGCTCAAATACTGATTTCCAGCTCCCTTTCTACTAGTCTGTAAAGTAGGCATAGAAAATATAAGTACACACGTCTCTTCACCTGTGCACGTGTATACCAGTGTATGCTTACATTATTTGTTCCATTTCCAGCCTATTCTAAATATTAGTTCAAAATATGATTTATAATAGTAATTTTTCTGTAATTTTTGCTGGTGTCCAGGCCTTGTGTCTTATGTCAAAAAGGAATAGAGTGCTTTAGCTTTTTCACTGTGTTTTAATGTTCTCCGTCTGCAATCCCTCCCATATGATGAAGAATAAGATTATAATATGGTACTGTAGAGTGTAAAATTTAGAGACAGATAAAATTCTGAGGTATTTTTCAAATATTGTGAACAGTACACTACAATTTAGAAGGATGAAAATTACACATTTGATTTGTACACGTGCTAGTAAAAGTCAACAGATTAATTCTGAAATAGAATATTTTGCTTTATTCTTTGTTTGGTTTTAGTTTAGATGAAAACCCTCACAGCGTAGAATCATAGATTCTAGTGATTTCATAACTTTCTGGTTTTCAAAAAGGGTATTTTTTGTTTGGTTTTGAGTTTTGGGGGTTTTTTGCAAGGAAATACAGGAATGAGTAATTTAATGCCATTTGAAATACATAGCATTAATACAAGATTTTAAGTCAGTCCAACTGGCTGCAGATCAAGAATACCAGACAAAACTCATCCAATTCTTCCATAAAAGATCTCCTTCTCTTGTGGGTAATCTAGCTTGCCTTGTCAGTTGTGCAATAGGCTTGCTTCTGAAAATCAAAGTTTCCTTTCCAAAGAAATTATGATCATCCCTGACATAAGAGTTTCAGGGTGGAGCAAGACTGGTGGTACCCTGATGGCTCTAACAAGGGACCACTTGGAGTGGGATGTCCCCTCCTTTCCTTAACTATAGGGGACCCCAGTGACACTAATGAGCATCTGCTCTGGTCTGGAAACCAGCAGATGCTTTGAAAGGGAGCAGTTATGGGGAAGATAGGAATGATTCAATCCCCCTGAGGATATTAAGAGCACAAAGTTACTTTTGTATCCTAACTATTTCTGTACAAAATTTTTGCTGTGAAAATTAGAATAGGTTTTACTCTTAACATTACCTACTTCTTAAAAGGTACCTCTACCCAGCTGAAAGAGGTATGTGGGGAAAAGGGCTACACATTAGGAAGAAAAGTGTATGTGTGTGATGTAAAATGAAGGCTACAGGAGAAGGGCAACAATGCACTCAGAGGAATACAGGGTTTAAAAGAACAAGGAGGTAAAGGATATGTGTTTCGATTGCTTTACCATGCCCTGATAAGACAAAATGGATGTATTAAATCCAAACTTAAATAGTGTTGTACTCCTTTAATAGTTTCTTCGAATAGGTTAAAATCACAGTAAGTTACTGATAATAGGGGGATAAAACTGTTGCAACCTTAAAAAAAAAAGGTGGGGGGGAAGGTGTACTTTCATACTGACGATAACAACAGGGCTTGTGAACTGTTTTCCTTGTAAAAATATTTGAATTTCTTTTAATGTGACCTTAACATTGGGGGGTTTAATACTTGATTTAGGATTAATTCAAGTATCCTTCATTCTGGGAACAGTTACATTTTCTGTTCTAAATATATGAATATATTCAAATTTAACTAGCTTTTTTATCACACCAGTGAGGATACATATTAAAAGAAATATTGTGTTTTCCAGTTCATGACCTAAAGTATTTCCTCTTTGTGTGGAGACATGTTAAAAAATCTCCAGACAAATAACATCTCAAGTTTGACCTACTGTAAATGCTTGTGATACATTCCTGAATTGCCCAATGTAGATGTCTTAAGACAGAAATTAAGATAGTAAGTGCCCAAGTTTTGACTTCATAATGGTAAAGGTATTTATATTTTTGCATTCTAATTTGGAAGGTACCTAGTTGTCAGTGAGGAAAAATGTGAAAGACTGAATGCAAGGGAAATACTGCGTTTTCAAAAGAAAACAAATTAATTGTTAATATCTTTCTGGCTTTAGATCATATCACACTTCAGTAATAAAATCTCAGAATATACACACAAGGGAGATACAAAAAAGACAAACAGGTTATAAAGCTCTAGGAAATTTATTAGATAATATCAAGGGTAAAACTGTAAACGTAAATTAATTTTCTGATAATATTTATTTAGTATGTTCTATTGGGTTTCCAACTCAAGATTAGCTTTTTTTATTTGCATGTGTTAAATTTTTGGTATTATGCTTGGGCTTTCATGTATACAATTTAATAGAGCCCCAGCCAAGCAGAAGGTGATTATTGTGTTATTGAGTAAATTGTAAAAGTAGAAATTATAGTTGAAGTGTTAAAACTTCTTATGACAAGGTTGATGTCAACAGCAGTCAGAATCACAAACCATTGCTATGACTTCTGAACAGAATAGCAAAATTCTGTAGTGATAATATTGTTTTCTGAAAGAGGTGTTTGCCTGCAAAGCCAGCCTGTTGTGTCAAGCCTGAATATCACTTTGAGCAATGTTTTGTCACTTCTTCATTTCAGCAGATTCTCCAGCATTATCAATCTGTTACATGCTGAGCAAGTTTATACTTTTTTTGCCAGGAAAGTCAAACTGTTTGCTTGGGGAAAATGTCAGATGCTTCTTTGTCTTCATGTAAAATGCCTGTTATCTGTCTAGTCTGAAAAAAACCCAAACATAAACCAAGCAAACTAAAAAAACTCATTCATTCACTACTACTCATTTTGTTGTAGTGTGGCAATTAATTTTTTGTTTTTAAGTCAAGTGTACAGTATAGAATGTAGGAAGTACACCTTTCCAGTGGTGTACTTCCAAGCAAAACTAATAAACACACGGTTAGAGGACTATGTGGCAGGCCAGTTTTGGTAGCAGTACTGGCCCCCTCTGGATGGGTAAGTTGGCTACAGTCTCACCCACCATGGCAAACATAGCCCCATGCCACGAAGGAGGTCATGTCTTTTGTTAGCAGACACTTATTTGATCCATTGGGTTTTCTGCACCCATGCAGATTAAAAAAAATAACTCTTCTGACATTTTCAAATTTCAGACATCAATTTAACAATAGTTAAAGTGAAGATACATGGAGTTTTCAATGAATCATTTGGGACACTATGTTTTCAGTTTGAAAAAATGTGAAACTCAACCCATTCGACTGATTGTTTTGGTGTTTTGAGGTAATATTCTCTCCGGGTTATTCTAAATTCAGTTCAGGTTCATCAGGAGGTCCTGCAAATTCATAGGCTTTGTCAGCAACCCAATACAAAATATCATGTTGTAACAAGAGATGAAATACACAGTTTTCCTGGGTTTGGCCTTTGCTAAGCATGCTGTTCATAACTCTGCCATGGACTGACAGATTTGTATATCTGCTTGTCTAAGATTTAGTTAACTAACCTTCATCACCTCTGTCTTCACATAAAGACCATGTACACCATGTTTTATATGACTATTTTTCTGTACATTTCCTTTAATCCTAGCAGGAATAATATAATTCATGTTTTGCAATGTCTTTGAAGCAATCTATAAAAAAACCTGCGTATAGAATCTAACTAGAGAAGTCGCTGTATAACCTGAAAAACAGTTTATTGACTACCAAAAAAGGCTGATTTGAGCATTTATATTCCCTACTTCTTGGACGCAATAAATTAATTATAACATCTTTGTTTCCATTTCTTGAGAAGGATTTATAAAAATATTATTTTAAGTGAGTTAATGGAGCTTCCTATTTTCTAACTTCCTGTTAAGAAAATCCATATAGGAACCAGTGGAGTTTTTCATATTTCTAAATTTTGAGGAAGGTTGTTTCACTGCTAATTTTTGTGTTAACTTTCTATGAAAAAGGGAAAAGAGAGGAGGAACTCCATGACATTTAGTCCATCTAACTGAGGATCTTGCTTTGACTTGCTGCTTTGAGGACCTTCTCTGTCTCCAATTGCTACAGATGGAGTATAGGGAAATAAAATTCATAAACTAGGTGTTTCAGACTGCTATGTGAATACCCCTTATCTTTCCCTCTTTCCTGTCAGAGGATCTGCGATTTTGTGTTTACTATAATATGAATGTATCTCACATATTCTCAAGAATTTCCAACCAAGACACAAATCTCTTCTAAGAATTGACAAAACATGGTTATGCTGATGAGTTCCACAAGGAAAAGTAGTTGTAGTTATCCTCAGCTGGAGAATGGCTTCTTTGAGCTTCCTTTTCTACATTTCGATCGTACATTAACCTTCATCGTTTGTATCTTTACAATCAAATTAACTTGGGCTGAATATTTGAAGGAATGGTTAGAATAAGTAGCTCTTTAAAGAGTATGTGTATTGAGAAAATGGTAATGGTGCATTTCTGCTAAAAATTTGTGCTTTTTAAAAATTGAATTTTGATAATGGATGTATATTAAATATTAATATAAAATATTTTCACAGCAGTAAGTCAATATGCAGTGAACTGAATACACAAAGCAGTATTTTTCCTGAAAAAGTGATTTTTCTCTTTATTATAATTCACTGTACTTTCATGCCAAATTTAGAAATTGAACTTTCTTAAGCTTACTATTTCCAGCTAATGCCATTTCCCAGCTAGCAATTGTATGTTTTGCTCTTTAGGAAATAACAGAAGATCGGGATCGATCACGACTGGATTCAATGGTGCTGTTAATTATGAAACTGGACCAGCTTGACCAGGATATTGAAAATGCTCTCAGTGCAGGCTCTTCCCCATCCAGCACCCCAACATACAAACGGAGGCATATACCTGTAAGCCAGTTTGCTTACTCTTTCTTATTATTCTAAGTAGAATCTGATTTTATTTCACCTTTTCTCTTATAGTCTTCACATTTTTCAGCTCCTTGGTTTCAGAACTAAAGCTCTTTTTGTAAAGAATTTGTCTTGTACTTTTTTCTATGTATGTATGCTTTGAAGGCAGTAATATTGGCATTCATTTTTTCCTTGTGGCATCATCATTTCATAAATTGATTTCATAAATGAAGAGCTTCAGAGCTCCCAGATGAAAAAAGGGGGATCAACAAAATTCAGAAAATATCTGTCTCTCTAATTATCACTTACTGTAAATGCAGAGTCAGCACAAAGTCAGGATCACACCAGTTTCAGAACATAAGTGTATGTCATTTGAAATTATGTAGTTAGAACTAAAAGCAAGTCTGAGCTACAGGTCTTGTTTTTCTGCTAGTGGGAGGGTCCATGAGATTTTTGGCATGCACACATATTAAATCCTCTGTCATTCAAAGTAAGATTCTGGCGGAAGTGTGTACTTTAGTTACTTAAATTTCTTTAATTATTTTATTTATTTAAATGTGATAATTCTTTGCTAAAAGTAGTCTTAAGGGATACCAGGCAGCTCACAAACATGATTGATGCGTTCTTTTTTTCCTGAAAAATGTTTACACATGTAACTACGAAGAACATGAAATAGCTGATCCAAAGTGTTCTTATGCAGCCTTCCTGCTAATTTCACCCACATGTGGTGCAGCTGTTTTTCAATTTAAGAAATCTGAGAAATACTGCACCAAGATCTCTAGGTGAACATTCAGGTCATTTCTTTTGTTAGGGGTATTTTCTTTTAAATAATGATGGGGTTTTCCCGTTAAAGTCAGACTTCATTATTGCTCTGTAATCAAGTGACTGGTCTGTAGGTGAGAAAAGCTTTGATTAAGTTTCACTGGGTTTGGTCAGCTGAAGATTATATATTATGTCATTTTTAAAGGACAGAACTTAATTAAACCTTTAATTGTTAAACATTTTCCCTGCGGATACCGATGTTCTTGCTCTGTCTTCTTGAGCACTGATGGTACAGGAAAGCTGAAATACGATGTATGATGCTAACATCTGTTCTTCGTATGTCACCAACCTGTGCCAGCATTTTAGCTAATTTGTTACAGCAATAAAGAAAGTTGAGACAACCTATATAAGTAAGCCTGAATGATAATCAGAGTGGCACATATTTCCGTGCTGCAGAGCAACCCTCCAGAAAGATAGCTTTCATCAAGCATGGAATATATGCTATTTATATATACTGTTTTTCTAGGAATTTTGGGGCCTTTGAGTATTATGAAGCAGAGGATCAAAAGATCTGTTTTTCAGGACATTTATGCATTGTGTTCAGTCTCATATTGATTTTATAGTAAAAAAAGCGTTTGAATATTATTCAGAAACATGGGTAATAGGGTAGAAAGTGTGGTTCTAAAGCATAACGCTGCTAAGCAGAAGCTTCTAAGAGGAGCTGTACCCAAGCTGACTTCTACAGAGGCATTTCCATGGCTCTGCTGCATTTCCCAATGCTTCCATTGCATTCCAACTCACTGGCAGGAAATATCTGACACAGATGCATGGTTCGACCTGGAATGCAGCTTTGTCTCCAATTTCTAACCCTTTTCAGAAAACAGCACACTTGCATACTTGGTGCAGAGGCAACTGTCTAACTGGCATCTACTGTTTGGCAGACCAGGGACTTAACTGGAATTACTGAATCAAAGGGTTGCCACTTCTTTCCAGTTCAGGGGCACAACCCCGGAGACATCTCTGCCCCATATTTCATCTATTCTAGGAACTTGATATTATGAAACTGATTTTGTCTGCACAGAGTTGGCTAGATTCATAGTTCAGGCTTTTTTTCTGTGTACTGTGTAGATAGAATCACACAGGCCACACCTCAGCTAATAATCCTGACAGTATATGGCTGGTTCTACACATAGGCAGCTCTTTGCCAGATATGTGTCACAATTTATCTGCAAGCAATATAATCTCCTGCCCTCACTCTTCGCAGTAAATCAAGCGTGTGCTATATTTTGACTTCCTCAACAATAAAGCATACTATATTTCTTCTTTTTATTCTCAAAAAAGGAATGTAATCAGTGACATTAAAAGTAAGGGCATTTTAACCAGAAATAGCATTTGGCTGATAAGTGTTTGCTGATTCCAAAATCGAGGGAGCTGTACCTCTGAATCGTGTAAACTGCTGGATGGTGATGTCATTTCAGCTGTGTAATGGTTTACAGATGTTCACTGAGTTTGCAATGCTGCCAGAGACAGAAGGTGGGAGCACACAGGAAATACTGAACATCAGAGAAAAATGTCAGACTTTTACAGCCCCAAACTGATTTCTCTTACCTTGCATTGCAACATTTAGAGGAATTATACCTTTGATATTAGTGGCAATTTATAATTTCAGAACAGCAGCTAATGCAAACCACCACATTGAAAAAGACAGTAAGTGAATGTGTACGTAATGGAAAACAATATGGGGAACTACTCTTACACATAGAGTTTAGCATAACTACTTAAATGAGCCTATCTAAATACTTCCTTTATTTAGGAGAACTAGATTTTCCTTTCATAGCCGCAGGTACTAAAGAGACTTGCAACATTTTTTTACAGGATGTTGAATCTGGTTCTGAGAGTGGAGTGGATGTTGCTTCAGTAAGTCATTCACAAACAAACTTGTCTCCTAACATCCATGCTCCTGATGTAGCATCTCCCTGTTCAGTAGCCAGCTCTGGAGCTAAACCAAAGACTGGGGTAAGTACAAAGATTATATTTTCTTAACTTCACTCATGATACCAAGTTGGAAGTGAAGATATTTCATACTATTCATTACATGATTATACAACAGTATGTGTGTGCCACCAAAGAAAAAGGACTAATAATTAGGTTGTCTCAAGGTGTCATTTCAGTGGCAAGTAATCCTAGAGGTTTCACATTCAGAAACACACTATTATCGGTTGCGGTTTTATGTGAGAAAATAAATTAAAAGTGCTATTCCATTTTACTTAAGAAGATAAGGTTTCTTGAAGTATCACTTGGAACATTTCCTAAACCTCATGGAGGATGCAGCCAGAGAAAAAGATGGTTGAATCATGTAATCTGATTTATGATGGCCAAACCCAGTCACCCTTGTCCTTTTGAGAGGCTGAATTGCTGTGTACTGTAAGCAGAGGTATCACCCTACTGAAAAGAGAATGCCATTCTAAGGCCAAATTCAGCAAGTGGTTTCACACGCTGAAGATCAGAGGGAGGCTTTTGAGCAGGCAGACCCTTTCCTGCAGATGCCAGTGCATGCTAAGTGGTAAAGAAGTGTAGGTCTGAGAGCTCAGATATAGCAAGGAGCCTCCTTCTGCATCCATTCATAGCTACATACAGCTATTAAGAGCATGGTCCTTACTTTTGCCATTGTCCATCCACAGAAGAATCTTTCTTCGTAATGTTTCAGCTGTCAGCATATGCAGAAAACCTTGGATGTACCACACTTGACATGCTTTCTGTTCCCTCTTACACTTGCTGTTTCCACTGCCTCATGAAGCACAGAAAAGTCTTAGCATAACTCCTTCTCCATCTGTTCACAAATTCAAACACTGCTTATAACCAGACCAGCAGAAAATCTGGGATAAAATATTAAAATATAAAGTGTGGTGAGCATAAATACATAAGTTTATAACAAGTTTATAAAAAGTAAAATAGAGGCCAACTGTCATTTGCTGCACTGCAATAACAGCAAGTTAACTAATGCCTTCGGTTGAGGCAGTAAAAGAAGTTCTAATAAACATTTACATTTAAGATTTTTCACTTGTACAAAAATAAATTCACTTGTAATTTATCATCAGTACATAACTATAGCAAATAGAGAGCTCTGCGCACTGTCATTGCGTACAATGCAGCACAAATTCTCAAATAAGTACATACGTTACACTAGAAGGTGAAATCCTGCTTTTCCAGATCCTGAGAAGAGCACAGACACTCTCTAAGGTATTAAACATCCTTTTAAATTTAGGTTTCTCTACTAACATTTGAGGAACTCTTAACACCTGGCTTTGCAGAAGTGTGGTTCACTTCCTTTGGAGTTAGACATTAAGCGTTAATTCACCTTTAATAAGTATTCATTTGACTTTTTCTGTGATGGATATATCGTGCTGAACATATCTGTGGATATCCATTTATTATGTAATTTTTAATGTATATGATTTTGGAGAGATCCTTTTTATTTTTTTACTATGTAGACTAACATTGTATATTCAAAAATCTCTGCTGATGTGTATGTTGTAGGGGTACAATAGAAAGTCCCCTGGGTTTTTTTAAATTTTGATGAGTGAAGCTAAATTATTCACTTATGGATAGTCAAATTTATTCTTGTCAGTGTGAATGCCTATGTAAAGTGCATGTGTGCGCGCAGAGTACTCCTTAGTGAATACAGTCATGACAAGCATTATAGGAAGTTATAGGGTGCAGCATGAAAGCCTTTGTTATCCAGATGTACATGGTGGTTTGGGTTTATGAAAAATATACAGTTGAAAAACCTTCATCCTGAGTTTAGGATGCTGCTGTTATATTTCATGGTCAGGGTGAAATAGCATAATGTGATCAATACAGTGTTTGGTTTACAGTATAACAATTGACTCAAAATGTACGTGTTTGGTAAGGTACACAAATGGACGATCTTTGTGAAATCAGGATTCACATTATTGAACAGGTGTATTTCCCCACATAGTTTAGGGTTGGATAGTAAGAATTAGTTTTGGCATCTTTATATTACTCATATTTACAGAATAGAGAATTTTCTTGCTTCTGTAATTAACACATTTCTATGTTCTGGCTTCTATTCACCAGTCTCCAAAACAGACAGATGATTTTTAATATTAACACTTGAGGATATACACTTGGCAAGCATTAATTACATGAGAATTGAAATTATCTTAAAAAAATATGAAATCAACAGGCTTTTACTCCAGTGGCCATGAGAAACACTGGAAAATGGAAGCGTCTGGACTGGATTTAGAAAGCAAAGAATATAAATACCCTACATGTCTTACCTTCTACAAAGTAATGCCGCACATCTGGACACTTAAAGTATATTGTTCAACAGCAAGGACCAGAAAGGATTTGGTTTTAAATTTGGCTTGATTGTTATAAAAACCAAAATGTGGCTACAGAATTTAAAATATATTTTAATAGCACAAGGTAAGTTATGGTAGCCTTTTCCAGCACCCAGTTAAAACAGAACTAATTAAGGAAAGCCTGAATCTGTTACCATTGTCTTCTCTTTTCTAAATATAAATAATTGGCTAACAGACAACAGCTAAGGCCTCAAAGCTGTGGCCAAACTCTTGTCCTTGAACATCTGCTCTGCAAAGCTTATCTATTTTTTGTTGAGGTGAAAAAAACCAGCTGTGATTATTTTCTACTGCTTTTCTTGGCAGTTCCGTCCCTCTTGCTTCAACAGTGTCCAACTTAGCCTTAATCATGCTGTGCAAAGGTAATCAGAAGTCTATTATCACCAGAATAGCTGGTTTCTAGAAGATTGTTTTTCAGATTAGTTGTAATGACTCATTTATAATGCACTTATTTGTCAAAGTGATTTTAGGCACCAGTTATGCCTGCAAGTACAAAATGACCTAGTCTTACTGCACACTAGAATGGGATTCAGGTGCAGCTACAGATTTCAGTGAAGCCCTGGATGAGCTCAGGAGTCCACTTTCACAAACCTTGCTACTCGGGTTGGGACAAAAGGTTGTATTATTTAGATGACAGTTTTGCAGACTGTTCATTTGTGTGTACTAAAATAATTTACCCTTTTACATATGCTTTTTATTCATATTAGGTTTTAAAATTTCAGCTATTTAGAGGAATCCAAATCATTCTGTGAAAAATAATTTATAGATTTGTAGATTATGAAATATAGTTCAAGTTCCTTACTGCTTTGCTTCACTGATTTTTAACTTAACAGAAGCTAAAATTTATGGTAACTACAAGGGCATCAACCGTTTGAGTTGTTTACATTTCCCACTGCATTATGTTTTATGGTAAATTCAATGTACCTTGCCTTCAGGCAAAACTGAAGGTTATTCTGGTAAGCATTATGGAGAAAGACTCTTACTATGCAACATTAATTAAAATATTCTTTCTTTAAACTTGAGAATTTTTACAAGCCGAAGATACCGAGAGACCTCAGGATTCGGCCATGTTGATTAAGTTAGTGTTGCCTTTCAGACCTATGCTTTAAAAAAAAGGTGGTTTAGAAGACAGGGTAAGGCAATCAATTACGAAAATAAATTTTAACACAATCACATTTTCATTTGAATTCTGATAGCCTGTTACTTCACCATAAAAAAACGTTCTTTTAAGATGTTTTATCATGAAGCCATATTTGACGGTCATTTAGGAGACAAGGGATTATACTGTGTTTCTTACATGAACTTGTCAAAATTTTTATGTCACTCTGACTCGCTCCCCAAAGGGATCTCCATCCTGTTTTCGTATAACTTCCTATGTTAACCACAATTGTATTTCATTTTTCTCATGTGAAAGAAGTGGCAAAATGCAGAGGTGCTTTTTGTTCTATGGAGTCTTTTAAGCACTATAAATCTCAAAGGTGAGCACCTTCTTTTTTTGCAATGAAAGCCACTCCTAGAATTTGAACTAAAATCCAAATCCAGTTATGACATCTTTGACAGTCCTGCTGTGGTCAGGGACAGTCCCTCTTTTTCTGTCCCTCAGTATTGATTCATGAATGACCCCAAAGTGTATGGAAATTCACTGCACAATGAAATGTTTGCCATCATATGTAGCTGCAGTATGACTCAGGAAATATGTGTATTAAGCTGTTCACTTTTGTTTCCACATTTGATCCTAACACAATATTGGGAATATAAATAAATACCCAACTTGCGAAGTGCTAAGCATGAAGAATTCTGAGTCTTTCAAGATGTCATACTGTACGTTTACATTTCTGTTTCTTCTTGTAACTCATTTAGAGCAGCTATGCTTATAAACAAGTTTTTTTCTCATGTTTTCCTCCTTTCTGTATAGCTGCTGACACAGTCTTCAACACTGTATTAGTCTGGTTATGTACAATTACCTTGCTAATTGTACTATTTCTAATGTGAGGTACATTTTTTCACTGTATGCTGCCATCTGGTGCCTCGTTCTTTCAAATGAAGGTCACTAGGCAGGGAACATCAGGCACTCACACAGCATCAGGCAGTCCTGGCAATTAGAACATTTTATAATTAAACATACAGATTTTTATTTTTGCAAAAAAAAAAAAAAAAAGAACAAGAAGAAAAAAGAAACAGCTTTTCACCTTGTAAAAATGAGTTCTAAGTATTTATATGATAGACTAAAGGTTGAAATTTTTCTTTGGGAATGAAGCTTTAATGGAAATTATACCAGCTAGGGTTACTTTCAGAAATGTTAAAAATCTTAAACTTAGTACTAAAAAGAACTGATTTTACAATAATATAACAAAAATTCAGCTCTTAATGGATTCAGGATATTTGGGAGATTTTTAGATTAATCTCTTGAACTATAACTTTCACATTAGGAATTCCTGATTTTATATTTACACATGCAAAAAATTATTTGTACATTAAGTGCTGGTATTCATAAAAATCATATCTCATTTTCAGTCAGCTACATAATTACTGACAGAACATAACATCACAACTGCATGTGCACCACTATAGGAGGCATGTGGGCTCGAGAGCATTAAGTCTGTTATACTGGAGTGTTATGGTTCATCATGGCATGTTGCTTATTGCTTCAAGTGGACCCAACTGGGATGAAAAAAACCTGACTATTGCTCAGCCTTTCCTGGAAGATAGTCTCTGTTTTCCAAGATGCAGAGTGATTTCCATTTTTCTCGTTTTGTTTAAGCAATTTGTGTTTCAGAATAAGAAACACCTTCTCCCCTAGAATTAAAATTCACAATAAGCTAATAATCACGCATGAAATTGCTGTCTTCAGGAAATTCAATAGAAAAGTGTGAGCAAGGGTGTATTCACATTTAAAGGTATCATGTCTGAACATGTTGCAGTCTAACATATATGGTTTTGTCTGCCTATAGTCTAAAGGCCTGAGGGTCAAAATTCTTCAATAACATCTTAGACCTTTGAACACATCTTGCGTCTTTTCTACATGAGCAAAAAAGGCTGAGACAGTTAACATTCCTGGTCACTTAAGGAATGTTACTGTGATAGGGATTCCAAAAACTGCAGTCCAGGCATCTCTGTTTGCATTTGGTCCTGGGCAAGATGATTCCCAAACCTTTCAGAAAGGAGGGGCAACTTACACTTTGCTCTACTATTTCTTCATTGCAGGTCAGATTTACTAATAGCTGGAATCATATCTGTTATGTTCTTGCACATCAGCACTGTGTTTATCAGTACTGCCATGTTTGAGAAATGGAAATTGAAATCTGTGACTGGAGGAATTTTATTGTGTTGCTCTCAGAACCAATATGCTTCTGTGCAGCTTAAATTTAAATACTCCAGGCTTAATAGCAAGAAATAATATATGTTGTCAAACAATCATGAGCAGATGCAAAAAAAGAGCTTTCAAGGTTCCCTGAGAGCAAACTATATGAACATCAATTATATGAATCATATAAATCAGACGAAGTCATACAATTTAAAATTTTGGCCTCAGTTTGTTTGGTTATTCAAACCTCATTCTGCACTCTGTTAAATGCATTTTCTCACAGAAGTTAAATCTGTTTAAATCAACAAGACTGCACGTAAAAATGTCACATGTATGCGCAGGTGGATATTTTTTTTCAGGTTTAAGGCTTTGTGTCATAGCTAAAAAGTTTAATGATCAGAATGATTTACCAATAGGACGCAGAATACCCCTCTCAATGGGATGTGCCTGGCATCTTATAAAATACATACAGAAAAATCATAAGCGACTTTTTCCAAGCAGCAAGAAGCCTCCCTCTTGCCGACTATGACTACAGTCATAGAGTTGACTCATGCTCCATTGATCAACCAGTAATGGTTATGTAGATACCAGCCACAGGGCAGCCTGAATTTACATTCAGGCTCATGATATAAATGAGAGCCATACATCCTCCAGTTCAAAACTAATGTGTGATGCTCATAAGAATTGCTAGTGCCCAATCTTACAAAAGTCAAGAGACCCCATTCTGTGTGAATTATTTGACTGCCACAATTTACCAGTATGATAACATTGTGACTTCAGTCCTGCCAAGTACTGTGGTTTAAAAAATGTGTCAGACTTCTGCATAAAAATACAATAGGCTGAATTTCAGCAAAGAAGGTGGCTGGAATACAGGAATATCATAAAAGTTAGAATGTGAAATACAAGAGTTCAGACTGATGTTCTAAATTGCTGTAAAGCTAGTGGGGGAAAGATATTTTCTATTTAGTTTATGAGTAGGGAAGTTCTGGAAAAACATATAAAGAATTAATCATTCTGAATATTTCTTCTTTATTTCAGTACTTTTTCTAAACTAATGACTGATAGCCGAAGAACCCCACCTCATTAACTTATGATTCTCCCTCTTACTTACTGCTATGCTTCCTAGGATTATCTAGAGAGCAGCTGAGGTTTGTTCAAGGAATAAGCTAGACATTAGCAAAAATTGTGAAGTTTAAATATTACTTTTAGGTAAATTTACCACTATTTTTATTAAGATATAAACTTTTCGATAAATAAATAAATAATATAGTTTAAGTATTGTAAAAAGCATTTATGACCATAGATCCTTTTTCCAAGTAACTTAGTTCAGTCCTAGGTACTTGAAAAATGGCACTAATGAAGATTCACGTGACAAATTACTGACTTGCATTTTGGAGGAGTGACTGTTCCATGTAATATCTAACAAAAAGATCATGAAGCATAAGAAAATCAGTTTTAATGAGTCGTTAGTCTTATTTTTTCAGTTGAGATTTAGTAATGACATGTTATGACTTTGATAACCAGATGTTTTGACAGAAAAGAAGTGTAGGTTAGCATTTGTAAGTCACTTGTTGACTACTGTGTTTTTCCCAAAGTGTTGTTTATATTGTGAAAGTAAAGAAATATGCAGATATCAATTTGCAAGTGGAAAAAAGTTGGCTTGTCTACTATCCATGGATTAAAAAACCTTAGTTATTTCACCCTTTTCAATCAAATAGAGTCCTCTCACAATGACACACTTACTGCCAGGCACCTTGTCTTCCTCCAGAGATTTGTGGATATGGATATGCATATTCTGTCTCGTTTGCTAGCATCTTCCAAGTGAAAATTGTAAATGACTTCTACAAGCTATTTGCAATTTGTATGAGGTTAAAGCGTTGGCTTAAATATTATGGTGATAGAAGCAGTGGGTGAACACTGACATTCCCTTAGTCTAAGTCAACGAGCCTGAAGAACTTTCAAATAACTTTCAAATTTTTCAATAAAAAAACTTTGCAAATAGCAAATTTTAGATGAGCTTGCATTAAGTATTCTGTTTTATCAGACACAGGTTGATTTTGCTCACGAGTGGTGTTGAGGACAGGGATTCAGCCTGCGTTTTTAGCTATATATCTGTAAAGGGAGCGAGCAAAACTACACTGTGTAAACGTCAGTGTATTTACACTTAAAAAAAAAAAAAAGTTAAAGCTTATTTAAAAATGTTGTTCTTCATATGCAGATTTTCTTTCATATGAAATCAGTAGGAGAAAGCTTAGTTTCTCTACCCATTCAGAAATGGATGACTGGATATAACTGTATTTTAATTTAAACAACTCTGATATGAACCTGATTGAGTCTGAATTTTTGAGTTTGCTGGGTTTTGTTTTCCATAGCAGTATGTTCTGAATGCCAGACACTATGTGAAATATTCCCATTTGTTCTTCCATTTTATTGCCTGATAAGTTTACTGCAAGTCTTTCTTCTGTGCTCTTCCATATGGACCAAGTTGAATCCTTACCAAGTTTCCCCTTTTTTTGCTTGAAGTTACTTAAATATGTTTAACTATATGTCAGTATGAAATTTTATCTCTTTTTCAGCACCTGCCAAGAAAAGCTTTCAAAACATTTGTATCATTGTGGGATTTTTTAAAAAATACTTGTAAGTTTTCTCTGTCAGCATGTAGTCCATATAGTACATCAAGTCCCATACTCCACTGTCAGTTAGAAGGCCTGTGAGTGGAAAATTGCTGCAAAAGATGCAAACTCATTCTTAATGTCAGTGGTGTAAAGAATTTATTTTCCCTGAAGAAAAACAAAGTCTACTAAGCACTAAGCAGTTTTATTAATAGAATTTGTTGTTGTTTAAATTGCTGTAATGCAGAGGAATATACATCTGAATGGAGTTACACTAGTTTTGGTATGAGCTAACACTTGCAAAAGGCATCACTATCAGAGATGGTGATTGGTATGGGTAAGGTAAGTAGGAAGTAATTACTTACTACTGCTTATAAACAAAGGACAATATTTTTTAAATATTAAATCTGCGAAATTTACTGATATTTTTGAAGGAAAATTTGTCTCAAAAAGTACTTAGACATTTGAGGGTAAAAAGTTTATAACCCATAAGAAAAGCAGATAGAAGCTTCTGCTCATTATCATACAACCTTACTGTCAGTCATGTGATGAAATCCTAATGCAGGAGTTGCATTTGTCTTAAAAGCCAGTTTGACAGCCTCTTCTGTTGAGCCTGTTGTGTGCTGTGCATGATGCCCGATAGCTGCCTTTAGGATTGCCATGTTTTTGTACACATCCTCTGATCCACTGCAGGTCTCAGGGAGAGCAAAAGAGTTTGGATTGGTCCAATGCAACCATATATGTGCTCTGAACCATAGACAGCTGGACATGGAAGCCCTTACATGGGCTATTTCTCTTACATGGAAGCTATTTCTCTTGCATAGAGCTTTATCTCAATACAACTTGTCCTACTGATGCATGCCTTCTCTATTTCGTGCCAGATAGAGCATTTCAGAGCAAGTAATAAATGCCAAACATTACTGGGAAACTCTGTTGAAAAGAAGGAATCTGAAATTTGTTGAAATTCTACTGAGATATATTTCATCAGTTATTACATTTGTACATCTCACCATTTATAGAATTCTGTCTCTTTGAAATGAAATAATTGGAAGATGGGGGGGAGATAAATTTTACCAGATGCAGAAGACTAGCATAAAGATTTTCAGTTATTTAAGTCCTTAAAATAGTGCTGAAGTGCATGTTACTGTTTTGAAATGAACAGAGGATATTCTGCGTTAAAAAAACCTTTAATAAACACCACGGAAATAGATATATTCATAGATTTGTGACTGTTTCCATTCTGTTCAGTTAATGATATCTCAAAATCTCGAGAACAAAGGGAAGAGAGTTTCAGAAAGGGTCAAGAAGTCCCTTTTCTGGACAGTTTGAAGGCATGGAAAGATGGAGAGAGCTGCTTGGAGACTTGCTGCAGAAAGCTATGTTGCAGATTTTCTGGGAAATGAGGCTAAGGGGCTCTAAATCTGTGAAAAAGGTTGAAGTTTTTGTCAGTAAACCAATAGGTGACAAAAGGCTGCAACTTTATTCAGCACAACAGTGTTGCACAAGACCTTCAGCTAGAATAAACTGTTGATAGATGTTGAATTTTTGGTTAGCTTGTAATTTGCCCTGGGCAGATTCAGTTTTGGCTTTGGATAGCTTTATGAAGAAATCCATTGTTTCTGTATCAGACTCTGAGTACTTATTACATCTTGATAGGAATTAGATGACTGTGAGATAATCAGTCAAACTAAATAGCACAGACTGAAAATCATCTTGTGACTGGGAGCCCCAAGACCCTTACCTTATCCCTCAGCAATTCAAAAGAAAGAAGGAAAGCTCAAAGTGGTTTGAAGTCAGAGAAAATAGTGTTATCTGAGGAGTTTATTTGTAAGGCAGTGATGGTTTAGGGGTGCGGTTATGACCCAAGCAATACTGCTTTCTTTCTCCTTTTTTGCATGACATTCATACAAGGAGTGGCTTCAGATCACCTAGCTATGCCATGCAAATATTGTCATGCAGACAGGTGAGATGCATTATGATTGCCACTGTAGAAATCACATTTGAGCTGATAAAAACTACCAAGAAATCTACTGCTTTGTTCAACAGCTATGCTAATCTCCAAAGTAATAATAATGAATAGTGACCATTTAAACTGATTTTAAAAATGTTCCCCTGGCAAAACTGGAATTTTTTTATTTATTACAGTGTTACTTACTGTAAAACTGTTTTCAACTAATCTCCTAATATTCATATCCAAAAGTTTGGTGCTTCATGGGACTTTGGCCCATGCTTAGATGTTATGAAATTTGAATGCCTTTTGGCATAATAGTGTATATAAAAACAAGAGCAGAATAATTTTAAAATTATGCTTTACTTAAGCTTAAACTGGTCTTTTTTCTGTTTCTTCTTTTTTCTTTTTCCCTGTTTTTTGTATTTTTCCTTTTTCTTTTTTGTTTCTTCTTTCTTTTTTGTCTTTTGCTCTTTTGTTTTATTTTTCTCCCCCTTTTCTTCTATTTTCTTTGACTTTTCCACCTTCCTGACTTTTATTCTAGACCTTGTATGAAATTCCGGACAGTCATTAACACCAAATCCTATCCACCCTGCACTAAATTACACTTGTCTTCCCTATGGTTTGCGGCTGTCTTTCACCAGATCAGTCCCAGCAAGATCACTGGCATGGTGCAAACACATCATTGTCTATCCTTATAAGCATTTGAATTACTTTTCTTCTTATATGCAGCTGTATATCATGTTTACCTGTGGCTTGAACAATGTAGAAGAAATACCAGCATTTATAGCAGACATAGGTTTTAGATGTTTTCCAGGCCATGGGCCGAAGACCACTGCCTTTGGGATACAAGTACATCACTAATAATTGTTGCTTATGCTGTCATTCTTGTTAGTACTGAATTGAGCATCCATAAATCCATGTCTCCACTTGCAGCTGGTTATCTTGTTATTTATTTTATTTAATGGTTACTTTATATAACCACAAGTGGTTATATATCCACTTGTAGTTGTTTTAAGTGCGCTATCAGCTAATTAACTGAGGGGAATTTACGATGGCTGAAATAATGTGCGTTTAGCTGAGGAGGGAATAGGCAAAATCTCAAGAAAGAAAAGCTGTATTAAAGGGGAAAGAAACAATGTAATATGTAAATATGCCTTTTGGTGAGAATTTCCTGTGTTTTATCTAAGAAAGAATTTTGGGCTTGAGTCCAAGACAAATAGGGGAGCACAGGACAAGGGGACAAAGATACAGAAGCTGAGTCAGAAAAGCAGTGACAACAGTTTAATCTGTCTACCAGTAGATGGAGAGCACAGGAAAGTAGAAGCATGCACGCTAAGAAGGAAGAAAAAAGCCCCTTGCATCAGCTTCTTGAAGGGATGTAAGATGAAAGAAGAAAAAAGCAAGAAAGGGAGGGAACAGATTGCAAAGTAGGAGGAAATAGGAAAAACTGGATTCTAAAGGTTATAAAGGAAATGACAAAGAAAAAACCCCACTTAATTATCAGCTCCATCAAATCAGCTAGTTGGCAGTGAATAAGTATCTAAATTATCTTCTTTCATGCCTTGTACATGGTATTTTTTACTCCTGAAACATGGTTTGAAAACATGGCATGAATAGTTTGCATTACTTGAATGAAAGAAATCTATGTCTGCCTTTTCAAGCACTTTTCCAGACACAGTCATGCTGCGAATGACATCATGGAAAACCAATTCTTCTTGTCCTTCACATATGCCTTGCTCATAAGGAATTCTCTTGCCCCTGCATTCTCTCCGTTTCTTGCCCTTGCTCTCTGCTATGTTTCACTTTGTGCTTTCTTTCTTCCTTTTCTTTCCTTCCTTTTTTTTTTATTTTTGGTCTTCAAAGCCAGGCTGGGAGCAAGGGATCTGGTTAGCTCTCTGTTTAATAGTTGAAAGAGCTTGGTTTGGGGTTTTTTAATGCACAAAATTCCTTTCAGTGAGACATGCCACACATTCTAATCTCTCCCCTTCAGGCAGTTATGCACTATTAAATATGGGGTTGGAAATGACATGCGTCTGGAAATACAGAAATGAAACAGCCTTCCACTTTCTGCCATGCACTATACAATGAAGGTGTTGTAAATTGTTAATTGAATGGCATGGGTTTCTAGTTTGTAGGGCTTTCTATAAATAGAAACTGTACATTCCAGTGTGTTGCCACTTTTTATTTTCTTCAGATTAATTACCATACTTTGAACCTTTCTGTGTTCTAACATAGTGATTAGCAAAGCTTTTAGTTTGTCCCATTTTATTCCCTAAAACATAGCTCGTGCTCTGAAATTTTGTTCTATTTACCTTCCTTAACTGAACCATCTTGATGATATCTTTGTACTGTCCCTATTTTAAAAGGGAAGTAAAATCCAAATAACTATAATGATACTTGAGGTATTCCTTATATTCTACAACCCAATAAATAGTGAAATAGGATTACTGTATCAAATAATACTACACTCATTATGTAGATATTATAAGTTAACATATTACCATGCAAAATACAAAAAGGCAAACAGGGTACTGTTTGAGATGGAAAGTGAGGAGATCCTTTGGTCTTCCAAAGTGATTCTAAATTTTTGGATTCCCACTCTGAGAAGACAACATCATCTGTATGTGAGTGAAACTAGACTTGGAAGTTTATTCTTCCACAGTAATTTCTTAGGTGAACAAAGACACCACATGAAAGGAAGCTGGTGAGGGATTATATGCCATTGAGACTCAAGACTGCAATGTGAAAACAAAGTAGGGTTTCATTTCAGGGAAGGGAGAGGAGAAGATGACTGAATTAATCACTTAAAAATCCACAATCCTGCAGAATGCTAGCACTCTCTTTACAAAGCTGTAACTCTCAGTCCAGCGTTTTTACATTGCAGTACTATAGACTTAGGAGGGTTCAGCACAGTTTGCGAGTATTGATGAATAAATATGAGATTAGATAAATGTGGGATTAAATATACTTTTGCTTTACTATGTGATAAGTTTTAAAGCACCTCAGATGATTGTCAAAGATAGACATCCCTGAAAGTCTGAAGGAACCTTAAGATAATGATGTTTAAAATTCAACATTTTCTGTAATCGGCAAGTTTATCTAGAAAAAGTGAAATGAAGTATGGACTTTTCAGTGAACAGGAACAATGAGTTTATTTTCTAAATAAACATGCATGGTTGATATGTTGAATGAACAAAAAGTTCAGCAATTCAGTATCTCATTGGAGAATTAGTAGGGTGATAGTCATACAGCAGATAGCAAAAATGTGACAGAGAATAATACAGCCAACTTTATATCTGGCTTCCAAATCATTAAAACTCAACTCTGATGGCGCATTGGGAAGCTTTGCTTCACAGTCACATGCAATTTTTCTTATTCTTCTTTTGCTGCTTTGCCAGTACAAAAGCAGTTCAAGAAAGATCTAGTTTTGCTGTTGCCAAGGCCGAGTAATGTTTTGATATGCTTAGGGATTTCTGTGTTTTGAGATCTCTGTAGTCTTAGGAAGGAAAAATATCTTTTAATACGTTTCTCACATTGTTTAGTACATCTTGTGGATAATCTCTTGGAAATACAGAAATTATAGGAAGGGGAAGTCAGAGCACGTAGACTCTATATTAAGAAAGATAGATTTAAGATTTATTTTTTAAAACCTCAGAGAATCTGGGTACCTAGAAGCCATCATACACTTCAGGAGGATGTGTAATTTTTCAAAATTGTTTTCTGAATTAAACCACTAATTAATAATTTCTGAAAATTACTAGAAAGACAGATTTTAAAAAATTTAAAGACAGAAGTAGATAGCTGCTGAGCTGAACAAATACACAGGACATACTAGGACAATTTATCTGAATCTGATTTACATCTCAGAATATGCTGAGATCTCATTAAACATTTGACTATTGAGAGCTTTTCTCATTCAAAGTGAATTTCCTCTTTACAAGAAATACAGACAAGCTTAATATTTTATTTTGACTTCTGCACTCTTTTTTATTTACATATCTACCTATGATTACCTATTACTGAAGATCTTTATTTCATTAGGTATTCCATCACAGCACTGAAGCCACCTCAGTGGCAGAAAGTACACTGCCAAGAAAAAAGAGCCAGGGAGTTATATGTTCTCCTCCTTGTACTTTTAAGGGAGGAAAAACTTCTAATTTCTGCCAAAGGTCTAAGTTCTTCCTTGAAAGCAAAATTCACAGCAAAACTTTCACAAGTCTGTATAAAGGACTTTATATTAGAAGTCCTCTTCTGCAGGCAGCTTGGAGTCAATGAGACCAGACTTATAAGTGCTTTTGAAAGTGGGCTTCTCCTCTTCTTTTTCTCTTCTTTTTTCTTTTTCTCTCATGTTCTAAAGGTTTTTTTTTTGAAGCAGTTCTTCCCTTCATCCATCTGAAAACAACAGACAGTACTAGATTCAAAGCAGAGTTTTCTCAGTTATGGATTGAAATTTGTGTACACATAGAATGCAGGTAGTTTTTCCCAAGCAAAGTGCTACTACAGAGAATGTCTGATAATGTTTCTCTTCCCCACATGATATTTATACAAATATTTTCCTTTTTTTTTTTTTTTTGGTGAATCACTTGACACACCTTTGGAAAATGTTTAGCTGATAGATGAGATTATTTGCCAAAGGAATTTTGAAGACCGAGAACATTTGAAGAGTGAGACCTTGAGTGACTGAAACAGAACCAATCTGTCTTCTAACTTTATTCAGAATTTCACAATCCTTCCTAAACTGCAAGATAAGAGCCAAAGGCAACAAACCAGCAGGAGCCAACTCAGAATGTGCCAAAGTTCATAGAACAGTTGCTTCAGGCTGAAGTTTGTTGACCCTTAATCACTTGTGGTCATCAGATCAGTGGTTCTGCTGCAGAGCCCTGCAGAATGTGAGTCCGATCTGATCTCCCACTGCTGCTATCCAGGCTACTGGTGGGGTGGAGTGAAAGCTGGGATATATGAATTCCAAGGCAGCATTTCACAGGTGTATGCCTTTCAGTGTGCTCTTTTGGGCTACCATCCTTGTGTAAAGCGTGTGTTTTCTAATTCTAAACAACTTTAATCTCTTGCAAATGGTGTAGGTGAAGTTTATCACAGCGCAGGCAAAAGATTCCTTCCAGTTAGCACACCTTTTATGCTTTCAGTACTCTATTTTGTCATTGATTGATATTAGCATAAGCACGTACTTGCACAGTTTAAATCATTTTTTCTTAAATCACAGTGATAACATTGTCGAGAAATGCCCTTTTGCGGATAAGTCTCCTTTGATTATTAGAATTACCTTTAATGACAGCATTGCAGTGAGTATGCTGGGCTGCTGTAAAGTAATACTGTGAAAGACTATAGGAAAATAAATGACATTTCAGAATATAATCTTACAACAAATTAAGCATGTAAGCATGCACTGACAAAAATGTGCTTCATTCTGTGACAAGTCTGTGACTTGTACAGAGTAGTAGCTAGTAAGGAATATTAAGTAATTTAACAATAATGCCATTCATGGTACAATAAAATCATTAATGCGTATTTGCATGGGCTTTATCATATTTGGACATCTCACTGATTTTTACAAAATTAATCTTTATGGCAATCACAGAACTTTAGAGAATATCTCATTCCTACAAACTAGAGGCATTTGAGTATAGTCTATCCAGTACATAAAATACATAAAAATTATTTGAAAATTATTCTATCTTCAAAGCTCCAGAAGTGTCAGTGTTTCTCATAATCCTCTTACATATGAAAGGGGCAAAAGAGAGGGGGCATGTTGGCCTCTGGAGCAGCTGTGTGCCATGGGGGCTGAGTGTCTGGGAATCTTCAGAACTGGATGATCTCATCTCAAAGATGAGAGAAAACTAGAAGTGGGAAAAGGAAAGGATAATGACAGTTCATGTTTCACTACAAATCAAAAGACGAATTCACAAAGAAAATCTTGTCATTGCTATGACTTCTATCAGGATCAGAAACAGAAATTAACATACCTTTGGAAAGAATCTGTAAGCATTGCTGTACTTTTCAAAGACAAAATTTTCTATATCAAGAATATTCTAGATTCTGTATATGTTTAGGATTATGAGACAAATGCTCATAGGGTAACATTTGCAATTGCAGGTAAAACTGGAATACAGGAGGCTGGTTTCCTTCATACTTTTCCTCATAAAGACCTTCCTCACATACATCAGCAAAGCTAACTCATTGACAGTTCCAAGTGCTTTCTGTAATGGACTCTTTTGCTGGGGTATCTGAAAAACTTTTATATCAGTCAAGACAGTGTTCCCAGGCTACTTAAAACATTATTTATATGACACAAATGATAATTTTCCTTGTACTCCCACATCAGTCTGTAAGAGGATTCTTGCTTTATACTGGTTACATTCCTTCTGGGGTATGGGTAATTTTTCTGCCCTGTTTGTACAGGATCTTGCACAATGAGGTTGTGGTCCAAGCCTGTGGCTCTTGAGTGCTTCAGTAATACAAATAATGTTGTCACCACTTAAAAATAGGTTTGTGAAGTGTAAGCATGTATGATCTTGATGAGAATGAAAGCAAAAATATTATCAGTCTACTAATATCGGCATTATTCTTATCTTTTAAATTGCTGCAAGTATGCTGTTTAATTTCGGTAACAGTTCTGCTTCAAGAAGTTTTCACTCTAAAGACCAAGGTAAGATGTTTCCTGCTAGGAGGCAGACAAAAAAAAGTTGCAGAATTATTAGTGAGCAAAACATTTTTTAAAACATTCTCTCATTATCTTCTCTTCAAATAACAATGGGCTAGGGACAGCATTTGACATGGGAAGGGACACTTAGAAATCTTTGGGGAAATAATATTTCAGAGAAATCTGAATAATTTGCTGTACTTAGCAAACTGAGAGTGAAAATTCATCCTATACCAATAGTAAAAGACAAGAATAAGCCACTGGACAAGGCATCCATGGGCATTTTTGTCATACAAGAAAGAAGGCGTACTGGGAGAAAGGAACAAATCAGAGAGGTCAAAATCTCTGAGAAGTAAAAATCAGAAGCAAGGAATGAAAGAATATCAATGATGATACTGATTCAGACTCCGTCAGGTAAAATATGAAGATAGTGACTGATAATTTCCATCTGAAATTGGTGAGTGTTCACTGTCTCTACTAATGAAAATGGGAACAGTTTCAGACAGCAAATACAATGAGTAATTTATGTTTTGAAATATGGAAACTGCATAGTAAAAGTGTCATTGTAAGAACACATGCAATATGATAGGAGACTGTAAGTAAAGAATTAAGTATGAAGTTTAAATACAACACAGTTTTTGTTGTTGAAAAATGGACTGAGGATTTAAAAAAAAAAAATAGCCTGAACATATTCTTGTCTAATTTGATTTTTCTTTTTAAAGATTCTCTCTCCCTTAATTATTAGAGTGACTTTTTGTCATTAACCTGTGTGAATAAATTGTACTTTTATCTTCTTCAAAAACCACACATCATTGTCATCTAGCAAATAACCTTTAAGGTTTATTTGAAAAAAATCTTGCATGTTTTTGCATTCCCTCCTGTCTTGTGGTCTGAGAGTATTATTAGCCCATTCTCCTAAACCCACCATCAGTATTACCTTCCAAAATAAGAAATGGACTCAGCTCTTCCACCAGTAAATCACCATGCCATGTGACTGCACATGGAATATGCAACTTGTTTCATAAAATGCATGGGAAATTCTTTCCTAATTCCCGTTGAGTTCTGTGCGGTTATCTGAAGTTCCCACAGAAGCTGTGCAAGCTATTAAATCTCTCCTTACTGTTTTCACTGAAGTTCTCCTCAAACTAGTAATTACACTGTTACTGTTTTTGTCTCAAGGGCTGTGTATGTGCAAGTAGGAAGTTCCCACTGTTGGAAGCATACATGCAGGTGAGCTACAAAGTTCATCAATGGAAGTTCTGGTGCTTACCCAGCATTTCTACTTCTGCTGCTGCGTCAGAACAGATCTCTCTGACTGACAGATACTGATTACTCTGGAACAGACTCTCACTCAGCTAAGCGAGTATTTTCCCAAACAGTGCAGTTGTCTTTCCATTAAAAGGCAGTACATGAGGAAAACTGTAACAGTTCCACTTATGACTCTTCCAAGTCCTGGCCTAATCAGCTGTTCATTAAAAGTGTGCTGATGCCGCGATGTTAAAGAGCCATGTTCTTCACCTACAGGATGAATTGATCCAAATGAGAGAGACTAGCAGAGTATTTATTATAGTATTCCTACTCTACTGCCTATTTTATTTTTGACTAAAGTAATTTTAAAAAATTTTGGCAATTGCTTATAGGTAACAAATTGTTCATCACAATGTCTGTATAAGACATACAAAACAATTCCATGTAATAAGATTTTAAATTAGCAGGAGAAAATAGTTTTCAAGGACTACCGTGCTGAGTCAAATAACAAATATATTGGTTATCATTAGCTGTGTCATGTTAGATGGTGTATTAAAGAGGCTCAAGATTCTTTCTAACATGGTTCCTCTAACTAAACACTAAAGTCTTATCCCCTTCTAATTTACTCTTATTACTGGGGAGGAGTGGTGAATAATTGTTTTCTGACTCCTGTCTATAGCTGGCAGCAGTACATCAGCTTTGTCATATCGTTGGATTTGTGAGGTGATAGAAGGTTTTCTGAGCATGAGGCAGCTCAACATTTCATCTCCTTCCCCCATGAGCTACAACATGACATAGGCATGACATGACACTTATTTGAAGGGGTACATTCAATTGGTTTCCACGTACCAGCTCTGAGGTACATTATTTCAGTAGCAGTTTGGATAACTGAGCAGGTGAGTAAAGTGCCTAAAGGAGGTAAGGTTGAATTGACCAAAGCAATGTCAATTGCCTTAGCATTCGAAGTAAGAAAAGATCAGGGAAAAAGATAGCCTTTAGCTATCTAGGATACAATTCAGTGTTTGCCAAAGTGAAAGAAGGCTTTCCATTGATTTCTCTTAAGTTTCACTACCAAAATTGCAGTGGTGGAGCTGTAATAGTGTTCAGAGTTTTACATGGGATCATGATCAGTGATTACTCCTTGAAAAGTTAATTCATTCACAGGTAATTCAAATAAATACTCACACATGAAATTGAGTTTAATTTCGTCACTTCAACAGTGAATACTTTTATAGCATATCACATCTTCTGTTCCTGGTAAGCACTTAGGAAACAGTCCAAAGGATAATGAATGGTTTGATAACTGTATGTAGGAATGTGGAAAAGATATCTAAGAATGGATGACTTTAAAGTCTTGCCAGCAAAGGCATAAGAAGATTCATTTACTACAGAATGCAATTAAAGTTCAACCTTGAAATAACTTTCACTTTTTTATCAAAAGAGTAGTTAATTGTTATACAGCTTATTAGAGGATGTCTCGGGTTGGATGAATTTAAAGTCTGTAAAACAAATTAAGTTAATGCCTAGGTTACAAGGTTGGATCGTTTCTTCCTGGTTTTTTTGGAAAGATGTAATATGGTTCCAGGGGTCTCTCTTGTTCCAGTAGTTCCCATGCACAATCATTTCTTTCCTTGATTATGGGAAAATTGAGAATTGCATCCAGACACAACCTGGCAGAAATATTGATCTATGGGGTTTTTTTTACCTTTCATCATAACGTCCGGAACAAAATATGCCTTTTTTCTATCTGGCTTATTTAAGTTAATTCACTGAATTAATTTACTGCCAACCACTTATGGCCTACAGCCTGAATCTCTCCTGAACTTTTTAGTCTCCCACAGATTAATTAGTTGATCTGAATGACAGATAATTGCCTGTAAAAAGCAGAGATTAGAGTAGCTGCTCTGTTTTACTTTATTTCATGCAATTTCTGTGATATTGGATCCAGGCTCAAAGAAACTGAAGATGCACAAGTGGAAAATTTGAGCTGCCTTACAAACATTTTTTAAAAGGAACAAGACAAAAAAAAAAAATCTAGGCTAAAAGATAACTACATTATTGAAATTCTTTAACACCTAGATTTCTAACTATGAAAACAGCTTGCAAAAGAAATAGGAATAACAATGAGTAGCAATTTTCAGTACTTTATAGTTAGTGATGGTCTTAACAGAATTTTACTGCTGTCAGAACATTGAGATTTTCAGTAGTAGCCAGAAATCTGTAGCTGCAGTGGCTTTTACTTCATTTGAGAGAAAGGAGTTCTAGAAAATAGAGGCTATCTGCAAGTGCACTTCATTGTAATGAAGTACTGAAGCAATCTCTTGTGACATATTTTCCTTAGTCTCACCTTCCTAATAATAACTTATTTGTGAAATTTTCAGAATAGGAGAAAAAAAAAATCAGGAAACTTTCTACAGTGTATTTGTTCCTGTGTATGAACAAGTAAGTTTTAGTTTTCTCTAGAACTATGTAAATGGATGCTTCTAATGGCAGTATTTCAAGACTGCACTTAGTTACTGTGAGTCATATAGGAATATGCAGGTTTCATAAGACATATACCAATCAGGACAGTAAATCCAAGAATTCATGGTATTTTGTGTGGTGTTTATTAAACTGAAAGTCTGGATTATTTAGTCCTGTTCTAATGTAGCCTTGAAGCTACATGCACTTGTAAATGCTGTCACATTCTCACAAACATAGATTGAGTTTCCTCAGACCACTTGGAAACCCATGAAAATGTCTTATTACTACTTATGGCAACATCATCTCCTTCTTCTGCCATTATTTGTTTTCTTGAAGTCCATGGAAAGTACTTTAAGACAATCTGTCATACATCTGCAGCATCTGTAAGAGTATGCTTTAAGCTAACATCTTTTTCCTGCTTGGATTTCAAGTTTGTAGCTATGCCTTTCTTTGATGCTTTTACAAGAAATTCTTACACTTTTTAGTTCTATAAACCAAGCTGAGCTCAGTACACATAACAGAGGCTATTTTGGCTTCCACAAGTTCCCCGACTGTCAGCATCCAAATCCTTTGTTATTTTGTGAACTCCCTGAAATCTCACTGTATCTAGTTTTCTCAGAATTTCATCTTTTCCTCAGATTAAGTGCGAAGCTGCTCTTCTGTGTTCAGCAACATTTGGTATTATCTTCTCAGCAATTGCGTCCATTATCCAAAAGATGCATCTAGATGCCATTAGGAACTCAAAACAAATTACGTCTGTCATCATTCTAAAAACTCTAAGAGATAAGATGGTTTTAAACTAATACCTTAGCTGAAGTTGTCAGTTTGACAGGTTTGAACTATGTCAGTCTAGCCAGTTTTCAACCTATTTCACTGTCTGCTTCTCTAGCTAATACTTTGTCAGCTTCTAAACGAGACTTCTTTGGGAGACAGTATGTAAAGCCTTGCTAAAGTTAAGATATATTGCATTCACTGCTCACTTCTTATCCATATAGCCAGTGATTGAATCTTGGAAGGTAAAACAGTTTAGTCAGGGATGATTTGCTCTTAATAAACTGGTGTTGATTGCTTCTGATTGCCTTCCTGTCACTCATATCTGGAAATGGATTCCAGGGTGTGTTCCATGATCTTTCCATGGACTGAGGTGAGCTGATAAGCTTAGAGATCATTGCTGCTTTTCCTCTTTTGAAGACAGGCATCTTTCTGCAGCCAGAAGGGACATCCCAGAGTTCTCATGTTTTCACTGGTGTTAGTGGTCCTGCAGTCGCATCAGCCATCTCCTTCAGCATACTTGGGTAGACTTCATGTAGCATTTCAGGTTGAATACATCCAGCTTCTCTAAATAGTCCCTAGCCTGTTAGGTCCTCACTCCTGACTCTTCCTGTTTCTAAATCATGCAAAGCCCAGATGTGAAGGAGTAGGATTTGCCCATGAAAAGTGAATCAGAATGGCCTAGATTTTTGCTAGACTAGAAGTACAAAATAATGGAAAAATTAGCATTAAATAGGCAGAGTGAATAATTTATCTGTACATCGGCATTTCTTTCTCTTACTTTCTTTGGTACTAGCTACTAAAAGGTTTCTTCCTTCAGCAGCTGCAAGGTGATGAGTACCCTCCCTCCACTGCTATCAACACATTTATTCTTAAATTGAAACACAAGCAAATATAAATAGAACTTTCATTCTATACTTCTGTCTTGAGAAACATAGAAAGTTTTTCTTTCATACACAGACTATTCCTTTATTGACTTCAGCTTGCAAATATTGGGTTTGGAAGGTCTAAAGTACATGGGTGGTCAAGGGTACTGCATTCTTCTATACTTATGTATAGAAGAATAGATTCTTCTATACTTTTCAGTGAAAAACAAGCACTGATAGAAGGATTGATACAGTGTTGTTATGTTCTTTGGTTGTTTTATTTTCACTATGCGCATTTCTATTTACTTTACTGCCAAGACACAAGAAAGAAATCATTTCTCAAAAAAAAAAAAAAAAAAAAATCTATCCTTCCTGTGGCATCCATATAATTTGGATTTTCAGATTTTCATTCAAAACTAGGGACTTAATGTGGGTGGATTTAAAGTTTTTTATTTATCCTACTCATATAATTCTATTCATAAAATAATTTTCATATGAAATGCAGCTATTTTGTCAGAAATCTACTCTGCCACTCTGCAGACTGTCTGCTTACAAAAAAAACCCTACTTTTTTGTGTGGTGAAAGGGGATTTGTGGCTTTATAGAGTTCTTTGCGCCATTGTTAATGGTCTGGAGTATTTTTAAATTCTTGTGCAATATTGGTTCTAGGAAAGTTGAGTGTGAACATAAGATTCAGTCAAAAGTATTTTTGTAGAAAATGTTTCATACTTGTAACAGTCCCTCTTAACTAAAATATGGAATAATTCAAACTCTCCTCAGGGAACTGGTACTGCTACGAAAGCCAAGAGTGTACTTGGACTCTTGTGTGCTCTTTCCCTCTGGAAAGTTTTGAAAGCTTAGAAACCATGAACTACATTTTTGTAATATACCACACAATGTTTGGGAAAGTTGAAACAATTCAGAGAGAAACTGTACTATGAAGGCATGGTCCTGCGGAAATACAGAAAATGAGCAGCACTTCACAGAATTGGACCCACTTACTGCTCTCGGGATCTGCAGTGCATCTGTCTGCAAGCCTGAGTGAGGTTTTCATGGGAGTAGCTTGGGAACACAGACATGGATGAGACACTTTTTTACTTACTGCCTGCAGAAACCAAAAATAAAACTTAGAACAAAAATAAATAAATAAAGTTACCCTGAAAGAACACCAATTTTAGAACTTCTGGAAAAGGAAAGAGCTTAAAAGAGCAGTCTTCATAGTAAATGCAGCAATGAGTAAAAGATTTCATATAAATCATGGATTTTAATAGTAGTTTTTATTACCTTTTATGTATATTTGTATATTCATACACAGAACTGTGCCTTCTACAAGAAAATGGACACAGCATACACAGACAGATTATGAGTCAGACAGCATCAACTTGAGCCTTCTCTTCCTGGAGTAATTGGCAAAGTTCCTACTGACTTTAGCAGAATTGAGTTCTGTATCAGTAAAGTTTTCTTTTTTCCATGAATTAAAACATAACATCTATAGAAAATAACAATGTTCGGAACTTATGTTAGGTAAATAAATGGAAATATTGAATATCTCCAATTTTTAAATGTTCCATAAAAGGAGTTTATAAACTAAATATTTTTCAGACAGAGAGTATCCTTCACCAGCTATGTATGGTTGTCCATTGTTTGAGTGGACACTTCCTTGAATGGACATTGTTTGAATGAATACACTTGCTAATTGAGATTAAAAAAAATACATGTTGCTTTTATGATGGAAGGAGCTGTGCCTACTTTAACATTCACTGATTCTATCAAAATCTCAGAAACAAGTGAACTAAAATATGAAACTTCCTACTGGAAAATATTTTTATATAAGAATGCAAGCTACAGAAATGCATAGCATGCTAGATGATTTGCAACATAATCCTAAAAATAAAAATTGTAAGAAAAAAGTGTGTATATGTTCAAAAATTAAGATTAATTTGTTTGTTACGAGTTAATCTTATAATAAACACACTTTTATACATCATGCATAGAAAAGCCTAATCAGAATATTTTGCAGAACACCCTTCCTTCCTCCCAGTTTATTAAATTATGTCAGCAGCATGAGCAAAGCTTCGCAGTTATATGCGTACTTCTGCTGGTTTCTGGATTTTTATGACACCGAAGATATTAGCTCAACAGATAGTGCCTGGGAATAAAATGGGATTGCTGCACAGAGATGGAAGACATGTAGCATTGTGTTTTCTGTGCCAATGTCTGTCCATGTGGGTATGTACTATGCAATGTTAGCTCAGGCATTACCAAGTTAAGAAAGGTGCTGCAAGAACCAGAGGAATGCAATAAGAATTCCACAGACCTGAAATAGTGGATTTACTGGTAATACTTCCAGCTGAGGAAACTATGGCAAATGAAATATGTATTTCTCTGCTTTATTAACTGTACCAGAGGAACCAAGCTTTTGGTTATATGAGCAAAGAGAAGTTTATACTCAGTTTGACTAAAATTTAGATTTTTAAAAAAAGTAGTTCTATCTGGGTTTTTTATTTCCTCAAACAAAAAAGGGGGACTTAGTTACAAGCATTTTAGCATGAAACAGCTGTGCAGATTAATGTTTTGTTTTCTGAAGAGATTCTTCAAGGGCTTGGGGTATTTTTTAGAACTTTCATTGTTGTATTTGGATTAAAAAAACTGCTTTGCATCATTTCTTTAAGCCCTTTTAGGAGACAAAGCTCCTGATTCTTTTCTCAGTGATAAGGAAACTTCTTATTTTTATTTGTTGCATATTTTTATTTCTCTTTTCTGTCTTTTGGAAAAGATGGAATTGTTTTCATATAAGCAATATCTTTCCAACTTTTTTTACTAAATTAATTATTTTTGAAGAAACAGAAATTCTTGAATGAAAAGCAGATTTGCTTACTTTTTCATCCAAATTTTGTCTTTTTGGTTTACTGCCTCTGTCTGTAACCCACAACCCTGACAAGGGGTTAAAGGTTAGCACACTACATATGCAGAGAGCACTCAAATGAACTCATTTTATTTCAGCTCTCTTTCTCTAGGATGACCTAGAGAAATAGTGGCTTAATAAGGTGACAATAGTGGTGTTTGATGATTTTTAAACTCATACTTGCTATGTGTATATATTGAAGCGTGAACTAGCTGAGATTCAAAAAATACGGTTAAATACAGAAATGGGATCCAGGTAGCATATTTTAATGTTTATTCTCCTCCTTTCTACCTCCTCTTTCTACCAAGACAATGCCACTGTTTTATGTGCTTCTACTCCTTGCCATTTGCCACCTCCTTGTAAAAGCAAATGGGGTGGTTTATGTTAATCATCTATATTGCTCAATGTTTAACTAAACCAAAAAAAAACCATGGTAATTACCACATCTATCTGACTTGGTAATAACTTACTGAAATGCATTGATTTGGCACTTACTCTCTTATGCTCACCCCTGCTACCTTTCAAAGTTAGATGCACTTTCTTACACAACAAAACGCCCCACTAACCCAGACCTGTCACTATTGCTGTCTGACATGCTACCCCCTCCCCTCTCCATCATCTTATGATTAGCATCACTGTTATGTGACTCTTCAGCTCCCTGAGTAAAGCACTATGATGTTCCTCAGAAAGTAAAGATTTCATCATTGCAGAAGAGGTGTAGCTTTTTTTGTAATTTATTCTTTTGCACCTAGACTAAAGCTCAAGATCAGGAACCTCCCTGGAAACCTGCTTTTGATCCTTTCCCACCTTGTCCAACAAATGCAGCATCAGTGACTGAATTCGCATGAGACTATGAGTATAAAGATTTGTTCCAAAACATATATACCATATTTTAAAAATTCATTTCATGGGGTTTGCTTTTTTATTTATTTAAAGAAAGAATTTGAAACAGTTGTAGTAGCCTACTGCGTTAGCAATGGGAAAAATAGCCAGCTGTGGTTACCTGCAGATTCAAGACAGCAAACTCACACAGGATCAGAGTGTTAGTAGGTGCCAGTAGTTGGTGCTCTCCCAGTAGGTGTCAATAAATTGCTGCAATGCTCTACACCTGATTTTCTTTTTCAGAAGATAAAGCTGAACACAGTGAGGTCTTTCTTGACCAGCATAAATACATACATACATAATTTTTGAGAAACTCAAATATTATTTTATTGCTGCTAATCTCAGTAAGATCTGAATCCAGGAGACTAACATTAGCAGAATTCAAAAATCTAGATAGCAATTGACCATTGGATTTGGGCTGACCTCACAGAAAGGTCATTAGAATCAGATTGCGCATTTACATATCTGATTATTTATACTGCTAATCTTTTCTCAGTTAGCTCATGAGCATGTAGCTTCTGTATTATGATAGACTGTGGCACTTGCAGCAATGAGATGAGTTTCCTGATTTTCAAGTCTTCAACCTTCAAAATTAGTGACTTCCTCTGGGATGAAAGGCAAAGAGGTCCTTTGTTTTCTTTGAGGTGGTGAGGGAAAGACAGGAAAGGTATGAATTTGTTGATTTTAATTTCTCCTTTTACTCTGTGAGTAGCTGCTTAGTGGTATTTGGTAATTTAGAGTCATCTTGTATCAAATTTTACTTTCTATCATCACATGATTGTAAGCCTTTTTGATACATGAAATGTACTTTTTCTTAGGTTCTAAGTTTTATATATAAAGAGCTGAGGAAAGATAAAATCACATTTGTAGATATTACATGATGTTGAAACAAATGGGAAACATGAGACTTTAATTATCTTTTACTGCTGTCTTATAGAGCCATTGCCCTCTGTTTCCCAAGTAGTTTAGCTTTGCCAATGTTTCAGGCTTTATTGATATGTTTGTTATTGTAAAAAGGTTTTATAAGATAAATATTAGCTAAACAGATTACTTCTGAGCTTGAGAAAGAGCTTTGTGTAAATGAACCATATTAGAATCTCTGGTGATTGACAGAAAGCATGAGCACTCTTTGGGCTGCTCCGGTTCTAGAGGTAGTGTGTCACATCTCAGCTTTGGTGTTAACATCCAAGTTATGTTTTCTTTAGAGAAGAGATGTGTGTGTTTGGTGGAACTAAAGAAAGCACAGGTTTTGTTATTATCAAAAGCTTTATAGATGTTCCTTAATATTAAGCTAAAAATTAAGTGACCCCTTTTTTGAATAGTGTATGTCCACCCCAGTAATTACAGTGTGATTCAAGTGGAAACAGAGTTCCTTATCTGGTGAATAACTGGGAAGCATCGAAAATAGCTTTATTTTACACATTTGTTTTTATTCCAAGCCCTGATATGAAAAAAAAAAAAAAGATAAAACAAAACTCAACCAAAAACCTGAGATCTAGCGATTGCTAATTTTTTTAAACATCATAATTATGTTTCACAAAATGTGTGATTGTAGCTGTCAGTGTGTTTAGAAACTTGCATCTGCTGCTCTGAAGATGTTAGCATCTCTAAAGAGAAAGGACTTCATTCTGTGTTATGGCCAAATTCTACTTCCTGATCTGGACAAGCTGCACACAGGCTGTTGCCTTATCTGTCATGTAGACCAGCTCTATGTGGTCTTGAAGGATTTCAGAACACTGGGAGCTTACCCTGATCTATGGAAAGTCTATAATAACACCAAACAGAGCACAAGACAGTTATCTTGCATCTTTGTTTTGCACTTCCAATCCAGCAAGAGTCACACTCTGCCAGCTGAATGACGAAGAAGCAGGAAATTACCATACCACCCCATGTTGTCCCCATTCCAGAGGGACTTTGACACGCTTATGGGGTGGGCTGATGCCAACCTTCTGAAGTTTAACCATGCCAAGTGGAAGGTCCTACACCTGGGTCAGAGCAATCCGAGGCACAGCCACAGGTTGGGCAGAGAAGAGATTCAGAGCAGCCCTGCGGAGAAGGACTTGGGGGTGTTGGTTGATGAGAAAATGAAC
>WYDI02013349.1:0-12198 GCA_009867235.2 Psittacus erithacus
GTGGTGAGGCACTGGAATGTGTTGCCCAGGGAAGTTGTGAATGCTCCATCCCTGGCGGTGTTCAAGGCCAGGTTGGAGAGGGCCTTGGGAGACCTGGTTTAGTGTGAGGTGTCCCTGCCCATGGCAGGGGGTTTGGAACTAGATGATCTTAAAGTCCTTTCCAGCCCTAACTTTTCTATGATTCTGTGAAACAGTACTTTGGTTTTGAGTCTGCGCACATAAATGAAAGTAAACTGTGATGCCAAAATTCGTGCCTTTTGTCATGTCACTGACATTGTTATGTATTTCACTGTGACAAGAATGGAGGCATTTAAAGACTTTGAGTTGAGACTGGATAGTATCATGTATTTCAGAGTAGTGAGCAATAAAAGAAGCAACTTTTGGATATTGTATTTTGTTTTCAGTATTCAATGGCTGGTGTGCCTCATTTAATGTAGAGCTTTAACGATTTAATACTAACCTTTCATGAACTTCTGAACTGCATTTATGAAACCATCTATGCCTTATTATTGTAAATGAAGTTACATTTACTGGTGTCATGTTAAACAGTGAAATGTTACTGCCTTCATTTTACGTTCATACCTGAAGCACAGTGAAATTATGTGGCTTGCGTATAATCAATAAAAAAAGTCATTTGCAGAAACAGGTGCTACTTAGTTCTAATCTGTGTCTTTTAACTAGATGCTCCTACTCTTACAATTCCCAAGTTTTTTTAAATAACTATTATAATGATTAATTCACTGTGTAAGATTTCAGGGTATTGGTATTTTTAATCATATAAGACAGTAAGAGAAAGGGTTTGTTTTTTTTTTTTTTTGTTTTGCTTGTTAGGGTTTGGTTTTTGTTTGATTTTTTTGTGTGGGGGTTTTGTTATTTGTGGGGTTTTTTTGGTTTTTTTTTTTTTTTTTGCTATGAAGCAGTTGGATTGTGATCTCTTTCCTCATGGTACAGAACTGTCAGTGCACAGTGCAGTGACTTGCTTGTAATTAACTCTAAGATTGCTTTTCGTCTGAAAAGGATACAGTTTCATGTCATCTTAATGTCACAATCTGCGAGTTTAACCTTTACAAATGAAACAGCTTAAAACCATGTTTGCAATATAATATAGTGAATTTCTGCAGCAACAATGCATAGATTTTAAGGGGCCATTGCTTTTAGCAGGACCAAGTCTGTGCTGCTGAAAATAACCATTGAAATTCCAGGTTGAAATAATTTGTTGGGAGAATTAGAAAACAATCTTGAGAAAAGCAATTTTCACTGTTTCACACAAAACCCAAAAAAGTTAGTGCCTCTTTTTTTTAGTAGAACAGATACTTCTCTGAGAGCTTGTGTGCATGTACATATGTGCAAATGTATGTACTCCAGGACAGGGCAGGCTTCTGAGTGCCTAGTGTCCAGTGAGATTTCTAGTGAGCCATACCCACACATCAGTGTGTGCATTTGGTCTACTTCAATCTGCAGCTCAAAACATGAGGATGAAATAGGTTCAAACCAGACAAACAGTTCCTGGACATCTGTCTTGTTTTAGTTCCTATTATTCTTGAACAAAGGTATTGTATCAATAGAAAATAATTTACATTCATCATCTGCATTTATTGGTTTCCATTCTGCTCTTCCAGTGTTTCCTGTCATTACAAGACAGTTTCTGTTTTACAGAAATGTATTTCTGCAGTAGCAGCTGACTTTTATGGTGACAGTACTGGCTACTTCATGTAGAGCATTTTGCAGGGATTACTGAGATGATTATAAAGCTAAAATAATTCAAATTCCTTAAAGGTCAGTTGGATGCCAAGGGTATTTCTTATGCTTCAATCTAACTGTCACTCGTGTTATTTAAATTTAAAACAAGAGCATCAATAATTGGAGATTTAGAATCTGTCTTACTGGATCTTTCCTTTCGAGACAAGACAGGGATTCTATTAATTTAAATGGACTTATAATTGTGGTGATTTATTTTTCTTTCTTTTTCCAATAGCGGCTCTAATTCGAGGGAATCGTAAAAACTGTGCTCAATTTTCTGGATCTCTTGATTGGTTGATCAGCAGATTAGAAAGACTGGAAGCCTCTTCTGGTATGCTTTTTCATATTTTTCTTATTTGACCAGCTTTTTTATTCTTTAAAATTGGTGAAGCAGTTGGATTATGATCTCTTGTAAATACTTGTTCAGTTTAAGTATCTTTCTGAATAAAGTAAGATTTATGTTCGTAATGCTTTTACATAATTACTTCAGTTGTAGTTCTACCTTATGTTCAGGCAGGTTTTCCTTTTCCTTGACCAATTGATTGTAATGTTATCTTTTAATTCAGTCAATCAGACTGTTTGGTTAAACAGCTGTTGCACAGTTTCAGTTGCATTAAGTTGCTTTCTAATTCTAGTACCTTCCCTTCTCTTTGGAAGTCTGCATGTGTTTCAGCTCTTGGATCAAACTGGATTATAATAGTAACCATATGGAATTGTTATAATTTGTCTGTTCTTCAAGGGCTGTAGTGGTAATGTAGGGAAGTTAATTTATTCTTCTTGGGTATGTGTGATAGATGGGTCTTCAGAAAAGTCTTGTATGTTTTCATATAATAATGTTATATAGACATTCCGTTTTTAATCACCTCTCTTGTTCCTGAGGTCTGTTGGAAGTTAACAACAAGGAGCATGTCTGAAATATATTTTTTATTTGAGAATCCAGGAATTGTCTCAGTTTAGACAGACACAAATTCTTTAAGCTAGCCTATTTATTTTCCTTGACATTACCTAATGTCTTTTATTCCTCCTGAACCACTATGTTAACCCCTTACTGTCTATGAGATACAGTTAGTCTCTGTTGCTGAAAGTGAATGTGAAGTTATGCTGAACTGCACTGTATGTATCACTGAAATGGCAATCTAGATTCTGATTCCTTGAAGCAATTTGTTCTCAGTAAGCCTATTTTGCCAACCAAATACATTGTATTTTTGATTCCAATTAATTAAAAAAATAGATAAAGAATACTGCAACTAAACTCAATCAGAAAACCTCTAGTGTGACCACTGCAGATTAAGTGAATGTAAGTAATATCATAAGAGTTTATCTTGGTGATATATGATTCCTGTTGGCATTGATAGCTTGCTACTGTGTAACTCTTAACTGTCTCCAATACTTACCATGCCACTATAGTTTGATTCTGTAAACCGATAGCATTAAGGAACCTCTGGTGAGTGTATCTCAGTTACCGAAATGATACCAGGACTACGTTTCCATAATTAATAATGTTGATTTCATAGGTGATATTTCATAGGTACCCCATTCTACTGATATAAATACAAAGTTTCTCTTCTTTTCCCACATGAATATTTAATTACTGTTCTTTTCAGCATGAAAATATGCCAAAATCATGTCGTATGGGCATCTGAAAAGTAGACAGTAATCAAACTTGGACCCAGCAGCTAACAAAGTAGATTAAAATAGATAAAATAGATAAATATTAGATCTGTACTCTTAAGATTGATTTTGACTCTCTTCAAGAATGCTTTGCATGATGGTCCTTACATAAAGATGAGAAACCAAAATAATACTGTTCGGAAGAAATGTCACTACAGCCTGATTCCTCTCAGCAATCTTTCACAGCAATTGCTGCATTGTAAATTCTTGTCCGTTTTTTTCATCTCTCGGCAGTTCATGTGTTCTTTGCTTTGTCATTATTATTACTACATATAATTTTCTCTCCCTCCCCTCTTCTGTTCTCTGCTCTTATCCAGCTGGAGCTGTTTCAGAGTTCGCGATTAAGAAATACTTTCCATTTACAGTTGTGACTCTTCTGCGTTCTGTATAATATTTGTTACTGCCCTGTTGGAAGATGGCTTCTTCAGAGTCTTTCAAGCCTTATTTTCTGTAATTATGCTACACTTGAGTTCAAAAGGCAGGAAGGCTTGTAGTCAGACTAAAGGGCAGGATAGTTACAACAGTACGAACAATGCAACACACCTTTCTGTTTACATATTTGTTCTTTATTCTCATCATCTTGTTATTTTATTGTTGTGTGTTGTTTCCTGAGCTGGAAGGAATACAATAATCTTCCTTTCAATAATAATTTTTCATTGATTACAGAGTTGTCCTCAAGAATGAAAATTTCCTTTCTTATCCTGTTCTTCCCACTCCTGAATCATACTTCTGCCACAGACTGATGTGCCTTTAGGTTCATTGACATATTAAGGGAGGAATGTCAGGAAGGGAGTATGTCCCCCATTGTAAAAGTTCTTTGGTTTCTATTAGATTAGCAGATATCTGAAAAGAAATGCCACATGCTTAACGCAGTTCTCATCAGCTTTTAACTGTGTCATTAATACAAGAGTGATATCCTGCTATTGCTGAACATCCTGAATAAAAATTGGAGTTGTCTCAGGTGCCACATACTATTTGGCATATGTTACCAAGTATCTTACCTCAGCTGTCATCAAAGGATCAGCTACAGCCATGAAAACAGGTGTGTCCTATAGTAAACAAAGCAAATAAGGCATTTATGTTCCCTTCAGCTTTGTAATAAATTTTCATGTGCATTTTGTTTATTTGCCATAAATCTGTTCCATAGATGAACTGGCCAACAGCATGGAAAAATGTTGTCAAATGTCAGTGGTAGGAGTGTTCCTCTCTCTCAGAGCTAAGAGTGAGCTGCCATGGTGTTTGCTTGCTGATCAGTAAGATCTGCAGTGAATGATTGCAGATGCAAAGATCAGTCATATGTTGATGCTTCTCTTGGAAGTTTTTTCTTTTGTTTACTATTTGAGCAGAGAGTTTAGAAGTCAATTATTCCTCTCTTGCAGTGGAGGCTGGTATAGAGACTTTGTAGTGTTTGCCTGTGGAAGCCTCTCCAGTCAGCAATGTTTTATAGGTATTTTTTCAGGGTTTTTTTTCATGTTTTTGCTGCAGAACTATGGCTATAGGGTGATGGCCCTGTTTATGCTCTGAATCATTGAGCTGCTCAAGATATGAGGCAACAGGAACATATGAGGCTGAATCTGTATCATTACTTTAGTTTTCAGCTGGTGATACAAACAGCTGCTTATAGCTCTGGCGTCTAGCTAGAGATTTACTGATCATCTTATCACTATAGCTAGTATATTAGGTGTTGAGATGCTAAAATGTCATAACTGAGCATTCATGTTGGTTTACAGCTCTGTAGCTGATCATCTTGCTTTCCTGAACATTTGAGTAACAAACAATTTAAACTGAAACAAGCATTTAAAAACAGGCAAAATTACAGGCTAGAGCTTCTCTTCACTGTGGTCCACCTCTGGTGGGAAAGCATTCATCTAAGGAGAATTTTCTCACAATTATGCAGTTGCATGGGTTTGACTACAACCTTCTTAATTTCAATGTATTTCCCTAGTTGTTCATGGTGAAATTCTTTCCTAAGAGGCCTAGTTCTACATCTGAAACATTCATGGCTAGGTTTTTCAGAAATAATGCAAAAGTTTGCCTTCAACTTTTGAAGGTTTAAGATCGAATCTGTTACGAAAGCTCTAAAAGTGTTGTGTTACATGGTCCCTGTTATGTGTGTATTTAAAAAATGAATCTCAAAGTAAAGATAAGGCTTACAAACAAAAAGCTTAATGTTTATGATATTATAGCAAGGTATAAGATGAATTCTGTAAACTGCAAAGTAGTCTGACATTGCAGTTGTACTGCTTAATGAACCTCAGGACATACTGCAAAAATTCTGAAGGTACTAATATCTGCAATGGTTGTTTGTTCTCCGTTTTCTTCAAGTAACTAGTCCACTTGAAATCCTTCCCCATATGTTCTGGTAATGCAACTTCCATGTTACCTCCAAAACTGATTTTATAATTAGGACTTCTTCAGGTTTGTGGGAGTCAGTTATACAAGATGCTAATTATGCTGTGCTTTAGTTATCTTGAGAAGCACAGTAGGTTCAGCTTTTAGTATGTAAATGTGCTTTTGTGATTTTATGTGGGATGATTGCTTGCCAGATCTTAAGATTTATATGGCTTGACTGGGGTGAGGATAGTCACTGTTTAATTTATAGTGGTAGGTCTACAGTAGGGAGAAATACTGGATTATATTATAACTTTTAAATAAGAATGCCTAGTTGCATGTATTCACCTAAAATAATGAAATAATTTTGTAACATAGAGTGTTTGTGGGGAAGAAACACCAATCTCTGTTAATCACGCCAAAATTAAGTTTGCCATAAACATTGAAGTTGTCAGTTACATCTCTTGCAGGTGTTTTCTTGAATGTGTTGCAATAAAGATTTGATGCCATAACCTATTATCAGTAAGATTCATGTTTTCATTTTTTTCTTCTCCTTGAACTAAAAATGTTATGGAAACAGAATAAAGGTATTAAATATATAAACAGCACTTGTGACTTGATTGTAAAGGTTAGATTAGAAATTGTTTCAGCTCCTGGTCTTCACTGAAGCAAAATAAAGAAAACTAAGATTTGTAGAAGTATGCCTGAGAGTAGACCAGGTTAGAAGTGAGATATAATAAGAGCTGAGTGAATAATAAAATGCAAATGCTTCTGCTGTCTTCAATGCATAAATTAAGATAAGTCTGGTCTTTCACTCTGAAATATATTCCAGGTGGGATTAACAAGTCCTACTGAAATTTTCAAGGCTTTAAAAGCAAGGTAATAAAAAAATAGAATAAGGCAAGTTAGTAATCTAATACCATCAAAGTGAAGATTTTTGGAAACAGGTCATATCAAGTTTGAGTTTCTGTTTTTGGGGTTTTTTTTGTCTCAAAAATGCTTCCTGAATTAACTTCTTAATTTTTGGTTTGTGGGAGTCTTTATGGTCAGTTACTTAAGATATGCCAGACTATATGGTATTGTTACTCAGGAATTATTAAAAAAAACCCAAAAAGGTATGCATGTGTGTAAAAATTCCCATGTTAAATCAAAATACATATTCTTTTTATTTAAATTTGCATTTCTAACTTTTTTTTTAATTGCTATAAATTGAAAATCTTGTCTTTTTTTAAAAAAATTCAGAAAATCTCAAGTACATACTGAGGAAAGTTAGGTGGATGAACTACAGTCTTTAAATCTGTAAACATTAACTGTCATTTATGATACACATTTTTTCAATGGTTTATTCAAAACCACTGGAAATCTAATAGAAGAGCACTTACTCTCCTCTATAAGCCTTAGATTCAATCTGTAATGTTAAGACGAGAGGGAGGCAGCTGATCAGCGTAAAGGCTGTTTCATATCTGTTTTCTGTGTCATCTCACTGTCTTGATGCTGAGACTAAAAACCTGTGTTCAGTTAGTAGCGATTTAGAACTTTTTTTTTTTTTTAGCTGTTCCTCATCTTATATTGTAGTGGCTGATGATCTATCAAAAAAAGATCAGAGTACTGTTACTGAGACAGTCCTTTTTTCTGATGACTTTTTTTCCCCACACCAAGGGGAGTTTACAGTGCTACATTTTCCTTTTAGTAAAAGAGAGTGTGGCAAAGAGTAGGCGACTTTTTTAAGGATAGTGATTCTTGATGAAGGAGGCCTATAAGGATGCTGGGGATGGGCTATTCATTAGGGACTATAGTGATAGGACAAGGGGTAATGGGTTCAAACTTACACAGGGGAAGTTTAGATTGGATATAAGGATGAAATTTTTTACTGTAAGGGTGGTGAGGCACTGGAATGGGTTGCTCAGGGAAACTGTGAATGCTCCATCCCTGGCAGTGTTCGAGGCCAGGTTGGAGAGACCCTTGGGTGACATGGTTTAGTGTCAGGTGTCGCTGTCCATGGCAGGGAGGTTGGAACTAGATGATCTTAAGGTCTTTTCCAGCCCTAACTTTTCTATGATTCTGTGAAACAATGACTGCTGCTTTATTGGAATTGGAATTGCATTTAATTGAGGGACTGCTGGATATTTAGTGGTTCTTACTTCCTTGCACGTATTAGTTTCATGCTAGTTTCTATCTGCTCTTTTAAGAACATTGCTGTGGCTCTCAGTATAGCTCTTAAATGCACAAAGAAAATTATTTACAGTGGGTCAGTAGGTGGGAATTTACCTCTGCTCTCTGATTCATAAGTATGTGATTCCATTAGTGATTCGCATGGTTTTCTAAGGCAAAAAATAGAAAACTGTAAATACAGAGTATATTTTATGTTTATAATGTGTATGCAGTGTGAAGTCTTTTCCTTTTCAATAAAAAGTAGTATTTTACCCATTTTGTTTGAGTTTGTGAGTGTTAATTATCACATAATTATTATTAAAATTTCAAATCAATGTACTTTTCTTTTTTTTTTTTTTCCTTTATCACCTTTTTGATTTTTACTGCATTCACTTATTTTGGGAAATCTAGAAGTACATCAATGCCAGTTTTGTTTGTTTATCATATACAATGTTTTGGGTTTTTTTAGACTATTCCGTATTGGTGAGCAGTATATTAGACAGTATTATGTGGAGTTATGATTTTATATGCACTTCGAATAATCTTTTATTTCCCAACCCCAGGAATTCTAGAGGTTTTACACTGTGTGTTGGTGGAAAGCCCAGAAGCTCTAAACATTATTAAAGAAGGACATATTAAATCAATCATCTGTCTTTTGGACAAACATGGAAGAAACCATAAGGTAGGCAAAGAGACAAGCATATTTTGATGAACATTTGTGAACAAAGCAAGCAGGTTGTTCTGTGCAGAAGTTAGATTTAAAATATTTTGAATGAAACTTTTCCCAAAAGGCATGGGAGCAGTTTGAGGAAGCCAAGGGGAATGTTATCTTCTTTTTAATAACAGTGTTGATAAACACTAATTTAAACACTTATTCTCAAGGGAAGCAGAAAGAATATATCTTGTTAGAAGAATTTTAGAATTGTTTTAAAATAAAACTACTTTGTTGGATGAATTACATCATACTTATCTTCTGGTAACAAAGTAAGTAACATTATATTGCCTGAAGTAACTCACAGATTATGAAAAAATGCTATGAAAAAGTATTTCACATTATTTTAATTTTATTTATTTATTTATTTATTGGTTTCCCCCAGGTTTTGGATGTTCTCTGTTCTCTCTGTGTTTGTCATGGAGTAGCTGTGCGGTCTAATCAACATCTAATCTGTGATAATCTCCTGCCAGGAAGAGATCTGCTCTTACAGACACGCCTTGTCAACCATGTGAGCAGGTAAAAAGTTACCTCATGCTTCTAGAAGAAAAGTATATTGGTCTTATGTGATAAAACAAGTTACTTTATAAGCAATCAGTTCAGTAAAGTCTGCTTTTATGCTGACTTGTATTTAGCAGCCTGCATTAACACTTTTTCCTCCTCCTGCATTCCCTACACCACAAGGATACTGTGTGCTGGGGCTGGCTTAGAGATACATTTTTCTGACTAGGCAGCTGTATATGGAAAGAAAATATTTGTAGAATTTATAACCCAATCCAGTGGAGAGATGTGAAAACTATTCAGCCTAGGAGTCTAAGAGACTTTTTGCAATATGGGTAACCAACCATTGAAGAAATATGCCTAGCATGGATTTTGGGTACTTCTGTACTCTATGGCTTTAATTACAGATTGGATGGCTTTCTTAGTGCAAAGCTGATGCAGTACTGATTATCTGGAGACAGATTTTTTTGGGATGAGGGTCTAGATTCAATATTATCCCCAAATCAGATTAAAAAAGTATTTGTTTCTTTCTTTCCCCTCCCCCCCACGACCTTTAGATGTGTAACTACATATCATTATTCAACTCGATGTTGATAAGAACAGTAGTAGTTTTGCCTTTCAAGTGAAGTACTTGTGAAGTACTTTAAAATCAGCAAACACTGCAACATCAAATTGACATTAAGGATTGATACAACCACTGTGAATTACTGAGTTATACAGGACTTGGGATAAAGAGGGTAGAGGTGAAGAGAATTTTGAAGTAGATAAGACTTTACTTTTGTACCTTTGGAAATGTCATTCTCTTGAATGGATCATCAGTGTTACTAAATGCAGTTTACTATACAAAATTAAAGCTGCAGTGTATGCTTAACTACATTTCTGTTGGTAACTGATGAATAGCTTTCATTTTTGTAGGATTTAACATCTATTAAATGTTCAAACACATGAAATATTGTAATTGGTATCTGAATGAGGATACTGTTTCAGTTACTGAAACAAACACTTAAGCTGCGTAGACCATTTTTCACCAGAATAAATAAATACGTTGAGCCCCAGGTGCTGGGAACAAGCATCCAGGTTGATGCAAGCACAGACCTGCTGTCAGTGAAGAAAGAGTTGGTATATGAACTATTACAGGAGCTTGGCCTGTACAAATCAATGTACCCTGACATTATACACCAAGGCTATTAAGAGCTGGCTGTTGTTGTGAGGCCGTGCTGTCTTCATGATCTTTGAGCAGCTGTGTTGATTCAATCATGTCCCAGAAGACTGGAAAAAGGCAAATGTCACTTTGTCTACAAGAAAGGCTCAAAGAAGGATCTAGGAAATTACAGGCCCATCAGTCTTACTTCAGTCCCTGGGAAAGTTATGGAATGAATCATCCTAGGATCTATCACAAGTCAAATGGAGCATACTGGGATAAGCCAGCATGGATTCGCATGGGGCAAATAGTCCTTGACAAAGTTGATCACCTCCTATGACAAAGTAACCTCCTCAGTTGATGCCGGGGGGGAGTGCTGGACATGGTCTACCTGAATTTCTTTGAGGTTTTTGATACAGTTTCCCACAGCCTCTTCATAGAGAAACTGATGCATTGCAGTCTAGACAAGTGGTCTGTGTGGTGGGTGGGGAACTGGCTGATCGGCTGCCCAAGTTGCTTCTGGGGACATTGGAACTGCAGAAGAGGTAAATTTTTCACAGTGAGAACAAATCAGCTGTTAGAATAATCTCTCCAGGGAAGTGGTGTACTTCCCAACACTAGACACTGTTATGATTCACCTGGAAAGGGTGCTGGGCCATGTAGTCTAGATCATGCTTTGCCAAATCAGCTTGGAGCAGATGATCCTTGGAGTCTCTTCCAACCTGGTATTCTGTGAAATAAAATTACTTCTATTGTTTTAATCACACAAAACAGGCAATGAAATTTGAATTTAATCAGATGTCTGCAGTAGTTCATCGTGGTTTTGAGATAGGTTTTTAATAGCTGCTTTTATTCTTTCTGTTTAAGCATGCGACCCAACATCTTCTTGGGGATTAGTGAAGGCTCTGCCCAATACAGAAAATGGTACTATGAACTTATGGTGGACCATCTAGAGCCCTTTGTGACTGCAGAATCAACTCATCTGCGAGTGGGCTGGGCTTCAACAGAGGGCTACTCGCCATATCCAGGGGGAGGAGCAGAATGGGGAGGAAATGGTGTTGGTGATGACTTGTATTCTTATGGCTTCGATGGTCTGCATCTGTGGTCAGGTATTCTGTTTTGGTTTTGGTTTGGTTTGGTTGTGATTTTTTGGGAGGTGGGGTTTGTTTGTTTGATTTGCTGGCTGTTTTTTTCTGTTAGTGTTGGTTTGGTCTGGGTTGTTTTTTTTTTTTAATGCTAGAACATTTTTTGCAATCCTGGTAGATTTGTTTACAACATTAGCAAAGTGAATCAGATGTTTCGGTTGACACTAGCAATATACAGATATAGTAATGCAGATAGACTAACAATTTATTCAGTAAATATTCCCCATTTCAGCCTGGGAATGATTTTTATTTATAACTTCAAAGGTGCAAACAATGAAGTAAGGCAATCAGTTCCCTGTGATTGTAATTCCTGTGTGATAGTCCAACAGCAGTGTCATGGTTTAAGCCCAGCCAGAATCAGGCAGCTGCTCGCTCACTCCACCACCACCTCCCCTTCCTCCCCCTGCTCCTGGAGGGATGGGGAGGAGAGTGGAAAGAATGTAGCTCCCATGGGTTGAGATAAGAACAGTCCAGTGACTAAGGTATAACACAAAACCAGTACTGCTACCACCAATAATAATACTGATAAGGGAAGTAACAAGGGAAGAGAATATAACTGCTCACCACCTGCCAACCGATACCCAGCCTGACCGAGCAGTGATCTAGCCCTTCCAGGTAACTGCACCCAGTTTATATACTGGGCAAGATGTGCTGTGGTATGGAGTACCCCTTTGGCTAGTTTGGGTCAGGTGTCCTGTCTCTGCTTCCTCCTGGCTTCCCGTCTTCCCTGGCAGAGCATGAGACTCAGAAAGTTCTTGGTCAGAGTAAACATTACTGAGGAGCAGCTAAAAACATCGGTGTTATCA
>WYDI02013352.1:0-31311 GCA_009867235.2 Psittacus erithacus
AAAGTTAGAAACACAGTGCTGCACCAGCCACTAAGAAGCAGAAAAAAATGACTGCTACTGCTGAACCCATGACAACTGTGTATGATTTTTGGTTTACTGCATTTAAAAACCTGACACCTTTGTCAAAGTAGTTTGGTACCTTCCTGTATATTAAGGGTCAGTGGATTCCTACAGCTCACATGAATAATCTAGATTAAGAAAGAGGAAGAAAACTGATACAAAACAGACTGTGTAGGGCGCAGGGTGAGAGCTGAAAAGGCCAAGTCTGAGTGCATTTATTTTTGGGTTTGGTTCTGCAGACTGGTAAAGTGAATTTGGAGGTGAAGGTCAAGGTCATGAAATATCCTATCCAGTTTGTACTTTTGGGTGGTGAGTTTGCAGCAGAGATACAATTCTGTTCATATAAGTCAGACCATACTTAGGAATTCAGAACAAAATGTGACTGTAAACTCCCAAAATGTTTACCCCAAAATATATGTGATTTGGCCCTCAATCGGTAAACCTCAGAGGGGAAAAACAATGCACAAACTGAAACATAAGAGTAAATTTTGCCTTCATGACAGAGTTGTTTGCTTTTCAGCTGAAAATTTAACAAAAGGGCTATGTAAAACAAAAACTTCTATGAGTCATCTTAATCAGAGCTATTCATTTTTTGCCTGGAGCATCCCCATCAAAGACAGATTTAACAGCTGTTGGAGACAACTCTTCTTTATAAGATTGCATTTATACAATCTATATTCATCTGACCTCCTACATGTGACCTATTCACAGGAAACTGTCTTAAGTACTATGGAAGCACCTAGGAGAATGGAACTGGGAAATCTAGACAGATTTTGGGGCTGGTTTGAAGATGCAAAATCACTGCTGGAAGTTGCACTGTAGTCATATGGGGTCTCTGCGGGCGCTTATTTAGCAGATCAGGCTCTGCACTGATAAAGTAACCTTGAATACCCTAAAATTTATGGAAAGGATAATTTTCTTTTTTAATTGAAAACTATTTCCTATAGCGCAGGAATGTTTTTCAAAACAGTGTTCATTTTTGCATGGGAAAATGTTGGTAAAAGCTTCAGTCAATTAGCAAGGTCATAACAAGAGTGGTTCTGGGCTTGCAAAATCTCATCAGCTGAATTGCTTCAAAACCAGAAGCTGAGCCAGCTTGTCACAAGATACCACATCTCTGCATCCTACTGCTCAAATTGCAAACAGGCTGTAAAACATTTGGGGTTTGGTGAGGCTCCAGCTAGCATTTCCAATACAAAGCTTGCCAACCATGCAATTTTGATGCACCTGGAGTCCCCTAATTTATTTCACTAAGTTGCAGCTATGCTGAGATGTAGCAGCAAGTCCTGAGAGGCCTGAAACATGGAGCACTCCCCAAATCCAGCTCTATGGGTTTACCCGGGCTGTGGTGAGCAAAAAAACATCAGGCTGCAATGGATCAGGTTTGCTGGCAGCACTGGTGCCCTCCTGAGAAAAGCTAGAGCTATTTTGTCTGCCCAGCACCAGCTGCCACTGCAAAGGCTTCAAATCATCCCTGAGCTCTTCCTTAAAAAACAGAGCTGCCTCAAAGCCACCAGTTTGCCATACCTGGAGTATTATTGACCCTCTGGCACCAGAAGCTGCAGCTGCAGTTTAAAGAACTTGCACAAAGCCTGATCCCTTCCTTATACTCTAAGTCATCCCGCACACCTGCAGAGTGTCCCTGCTCAAAGTCACAGTTCCCACAAGTGCAGCTCTTTGAACACATCCAGTTTTTAGGATGAGGTATGTAGAGTCTTGGGATAGGCTGGTGCAGCCATTTTATTTCACACTTCCCCACCTCTGTGACTGTCTTTGTACCACTGACATCCCTTCTGAAAAAGTCTCCTTCTCTTTTGACTGTTGAAGCGCTTTTCTTCCAGCATACCCTCTGTTTGGTCTGCTCATTGTAAATTTGCTTCTTATATGCAGTTTTTTCCAGGTTTCTGTGTCCTCTGGCCACCTTTCCCTGGCATTTAACTGAAACTGTGGTTCAAAGAAAATGTAGTGAAGGTATTCAAAACATGCCCATTACCCTTGACACCCAATTTCCTTCAAAACTCAACTCATATTCTTTCCTTTTGTTCTCAAACCTAATTCAGAATCGTTGATCAAAAAGGTCAAAAGTAAAGCAAACAACCGGCCCACAAAATCCAACAGCTGAAATGAACTTTCCACCTTTCCACAATAAAGCATTCATAAGCATGGTAGCTAGATACTCCCATTATTAATGATTCACCAGCAGTGTATTCATTAGTAATAAGCACTAGTGTCATGTCAATAGTGCATCTAAATTGAGCTAATTACATTACCTGATGCCTCATATTTTATGCGTATAATTTCTTCCCCATGGGATAAACCCTTGGCTTTTCTCCAACGTCAGCCAAACGGGCCTGGTATTTACTCGTCACTGGAACAAGAACAGAGAAAAATCCTTTATATTCCATCTCTGTCGGCACCCTCGGGTCTGTACCACGGCCCACAGTCTGCTGGAGCTGTGACATTTCCCAGCGTTAATGTGCACAGGGCTGTGAATGATGCTTTTTTCCTCATGTTTGCTCTGCGCCTTCACTCCTTAGCTTGAACCTCTGTGGGAGATGCAAGACATGGCATCTCACCCTCAGTGGGAGAGAAGCCACCACACACATGTCATTTGCCACAAACACCTCTGGAAGGGAGGTAGTATTGCTCTTGCTCAGTGTTTCTGGGTTGCTTTAATATTACCCTAACTCCCTGCAAGCTGGTGTACCCTTTGAAGGGTTTCCAGGCATTCAAAAACACATGAAACTTTCTGAGGTGTCATCCTGCCTTGGGTTAACCCCAAGCCTTTTCATGTCCTCAGTAAATTGAAGTTTCCAGAAGCAAGTCACAATTTCCTGAACCAATGTCTTTCTCTAGGGAGTATGAAGAAATTACCCCCATTAGGGAAAATCTTCAAAACTTTTTCAAAAGATTTTTTTATTAAAAATAGGGACATGTCCCTTTGCAATTATTTCGTCTTAATTTCTTCACTCTTTGACCAGATATGGTTGCTTGTGTCTTTTCATCCCCATCTGCTGATTACCCACCTTTACCAGTCAAATTAAGATAAGACACATGGGCTATAGAGACTGTCATACTGTCTCTGAGTTCAGGAACCTAACTTTAGTGAATAATTTATCCCAGACAGTTACCCTGGACTTTTTCTATTGGTGGTGGAAAAAGATACTTCCAGGCATACATTCAAATCACTTAAATCAGGTTCCTAAGGTGACACATCAGATGCAACCTTCTTATTTGCATTTGAGGTGGTGGTTTGCTTTCAAAGGAAAATTCAGAGAGCTGATGTACACAAATACCCTTGTGCATAGTTTGTCATCTCTTTTTTTACAGTGCTTTGACAAACATAAGTCTTAACACAGTACCCTTTGCTTAATCTATTGAAAATGGCTCATTTACAATAAAACTATGGACTTGTATTTCTGGAAACATGCAACATCACATCCCTCAAATAGAAATACATACTCCAGAGAGCATAATATGACATAGCTGTGAGGATTTCAGGGCTAGCCATGTAGCTGGGACATCACTTAGAGTTTATGCCTCTCCTGCTGGCACAGCTTTTGAAAAGAGCTCCTGTGAAGCAGTATGTCCACCTAGACAGAAGACTATATTTGCCTGAAGGCTCCTTCCTCCCCACCTATTTCTGCAGATCTCTAAACTACATGATGTTCTCATTTACCACACACGTATTGAACTTTCACTGGTGAAGTTCTCCTGGGGCTTTGAGTGGGACTTTATATTCCCCTGAATTAGCAGAACCCCTGTGAGGGACAAATTGCTCATCAAGGCAGGGTGATGATTAGACAATTGGAAATTCAGCTATGCTAAGAGGAATGAATCCTGGAAACTGATACATACTGTGTGCCTCAGATACCTGGATATTTTGCAAGTGTTCAAGAAACACCTTCCTCAGTGGCAGGTTTTGTGGTATAAACATCAACTTCAGCAGTGGAAAGAACACCAAAGGGCAAATTTCCACAGTTGCTGCCAGCTGCCTACTTCACATTGTACTGGTTCATACTCCTGAGCCCTGACAACTAAGGGGGTTTTGGTGTTGTCTACAGTGAGTGTCCTCTCCTCCTGGGTTATGCTTCTCCAAGTGCTGGAAACAAAGGAACAAAGTGCTTAGAGTAAGTGACTCAACACACAGGACAGGTTCAGTCAGCAGCCAGTCTATGGAAAAAATCTGAAGGAAGCCTTGACATAAACCAAATCCAATACCAATCCCTACCAGGGTCTCATATTACAGTTGTACTGACTGACACACTATAGCTGGCAAAGACTAATGCTACTGTAAAAAATCCATGATGTTTGTTTTGCAGCTCAGAAACTCATGAAAAAGATATTGAAAACCTTTCTATTCAAATTTGACTACAAACACAATATAATTAATACTTATTTTTACTTTAAAACACTATCACCAGTCCAGAAGTGAATAAATTACTTTTCCACTTTAGTTGAAATAATAGTAAAATTCCTAAACTGAGGAATAAAAGCATATTATTTTAGAGAAACAGTTTTCTGCATAATTTTATTGTGTCTGTTTTGCTCTCAACTTAAGAACTTTTCAGATCTCATAATAAAAATATTGTATGTGATTTATTCATTCTACTTGAGACTGTGAATCTTGAATTAACACTGCAAGGTCAAGGAACTTTAGGAATCCAATGGTCTCAAATGAATGTCAGCTAGCTAAGAGGTGCTCAAGGAGGCTCTATTAATAATGAAAGCTCCGGGCAAATGTATAATGCAAGCCCTTCAGATCACAACACAGAGTTCACATTCTCTTGAGAGTCATCTGCAGAAGAAATATTTTGTTATAATGAACAGAATACAATATACAGTAACAGAAAGAAAAATCTGTTATTGTCCATTCTACGTGCGTGATTTTACGTGACAGTATAGCTCTTGCTACATAAATAATAGCAAGAGGAACCCATAACAACAGAGATAGTGAAGAGTTTGAAAAAAACACCATTTTCCAACCTGCATATTTTAACATTTTAAAGAGTAAAATACAGAAAAAAAAATAGACACTGTTGTAGGTGTGGTGAATATCTAAATACAGACAATACAGTTTCAATACAGCCTAATCCTTCATCTGAGTTGTATCAAAACTGGCTTCCAAAAGAGGCATAAATGTAAGTAAGTGCTTAATCACCAGTATAATATGCTCAAAGCAATTTATAAACATTTTTAAATAGTCCTTGTGGTTTTAGTAGTTAGGAAAATAAAAAAATGTATTTTCTGTATTTTTTGAATGCAGTGTATCAGAGTCGCATCACAAATTACTATGATAGTAGGATTAAAGTAGAAGGTTTGCTGGTTCCTAAAGCCAAAACTCAGACTACTGTCAAATTATTATATTTGTTTAGGATAAATATCAGGAGATGCAGAAGGACATAAGTTATGCTCATGTTTTTCATTTAAGGACATGCAACTCTACACTGTTCTCAAGACCCCTGTTTTCCGAGACCATGGATGAGACCTCTAACTGCTTGACTAGACTGAGCCAGCTATGGCCACAGGTATAGAACAAATTCAACCAGGGCTGTATACAGAGGCAGCTCTCATGTTCCAAGGATGTGGTGGACTGTACTCTTTCCCTTCCCCTCCTGGGGAGATGCTTCTGTTTTACATGCAGGGTGAATGGCACAGGTGTGCAGTATGGTCAACACCTAAAGGCTTGCCCACGCTGCCAGGCTGAGCTCAGGAGTAATCATTGCTGATGGAAGCAGGCTTAGACTGCCATGGCTGAGGTCGATTTACTGAGGGATTTACATAGCGTGGATTAATGGGGATGGGACCTTGGCAGGCACGTCAGTTTTCACATTTTATGCATCCAGCTAACACATTTGGCCCTTATTTCTACCAGCTGCATCTGGTGTGTGGGCTTCAGGAGCAGGAGGATGGCTGCAGTGTTCAGCTGTAGCCCAGGACCATGCACATCTTTTTGGTCATGGCCCAGCACCTGAGCTAACATGGGCCAGTCTACCTGTTTCTTGTGGCCCATTGTGCAGGGATAAATGCATGTGCGCTGTGTGAGAAAACTGCAGCCATCCTGATATTCAAAGCAGTCATCCCTTCTCTGCCTTCCCCCATTTTCTCCACAGGTCACTTTGCTTCTGCTTTGCTTTTGCTTCTGTCAGTTGCATCATCTTTGCCTGTGACAAGCTGATTTTTTTCCTGGGGCCTTGCTGAAAGTTTGGTTGGTTTTGGACACCTCACACTAAACCACGTCATCCAAGGCTCTGCCCAGCCTGACCTTGACCACTGCCACGGATGGAGCATTCATAACTTCCTTGGGCAACCCATTCCAGTGCCTCACCACCCTTAGAGTAAAGAACTTCTTCCTTATATCCAATCTAAACTACCCCTGTTTAAGTTTAAACCTGTTATCCCTTGTCCTATTATTGTAGTCCCTAACGAAGAGTCCCTCCCTAGCATCCTTATAGGCCCTCTTCAGAATTATTTAAGTCTCACTTTAGTTCTCCCCCTGGGCTTCTGAACTCACACAGCATTTTCTTGGGCAACAATAAAAACTTTCTATTTAGAAAGTTACACCTGTCTCCTACCTTATCAGCTTAGTATGCTAAGCAAAGAAAGTCATGGATATATCTTTTAAGACAGTTAACAATCCTAAGAGCTTTTAGCCTGTACAGGAAAGGATGCTGAGAGGTTGTATTTGCCGAAGCACAGGAAAGGTCACCTTCTCAAGCCCCATACGATTTTTCTGCTGGCTGGCCTTTAAAGAAAGGCTGCTATCCTGGTTTTAGGAAAAGGAAACTGCTTCTCTCCTGGGATTTAGTAAGAGGCTCATGATACGTTTATGTCATAGGGATCAGAACAAAGCAAAGAACAAATGTTTTTAGCCTGCATCAAATGCTTGGGGAACATCCAGACCAGCAAGATATCCAAGAAAGACTGCTTAGAAAGCTGTATCTTTCACTTTACCAGTTTGTGGAAGAAGGCCAAACATTTGTCATCTAGCTTTGTATGATATTTTAAGATTTTTATGCTGTTAGTTATTAGAGCTGGTCCTAACATGAACTTGTGAGATCAGACTTCATCTAGGCATGGCAGCTGGGGAACGTACCTGTCAGCTTACATCTGCTGTTACAGAAACCATGGTTTCTGTAAAAGCAAAAATACTATATAGCCATAATCTTAGTCAAGGGCCTATGTAAGTGCACAAAATCTAGCATAGACAGACAACATGGACAAGAGGTCCATGTAAATCTGCAGAATTATGAGGTTTTCATAGCACATGGTAATATATTTACTTCATTAAGAGTAGGGACAGTGTCAGCCAGACCCTTGCACCTGATTTGTTGTGACAATCAAATTGATTACAGCTGTCAAAATGCTGATAGTACTGATAAACGACTGATTTGGATGTTGCAATGTTCTAAGGAAACTGGTTAAATTGGCATTTCACAGCATTTGGGATTATAATTTACTCCTTCCTTACTTCATTTCAAAATTCTTGAGGCTTTCACCTACTAATCCCTTGTGTACACTTTGCATCTGATGGCATGTGCACAACAGAAGAGTACTAAAGGTTTAGCCATTTGCTAGTAAGGCTGTGGAGAGGGAGTTCTTTGACATGCAACATGGTTTTTGGAAGTGTTTAATGTTCCTACTTGCAGCCGTTAAAAGCTTTAAATGTCATACTCCAATTATGACTGCTCTGGGAGAACCCAGGAGCACATCCATGATGTGAATGTTTTGGGCTGCATGTGGCAAATCCATTTTAGAAGATCTGAGCAGATATAAACCTTCTTCCCATGCCCTGATTTTCACAGGTGCTGAGCCCACAAAGGACCTCCATCAATTTCCGACGTGCTCTGCTGTGAATGCAGCCTTCACTGGAGCAGATTAAGGAACCTGCCACAGATTGCCCCTTCCTCATAGACTAGATCAGCCTTTAAAACATCCTAAACCACAAGATTTTAAAGACAACTGATTTTTTCCCCCTGAGGCAGAGATAAGACAATTCAGAACTCATTGAAGCACGCTGACAGGATGTTTACACTGAAAAGTGTATTATGGGGCGACAATATTTCACATACCACCATGGACATGTCATTTAAATTGTATAAGGAAGTTCTTCATCACTTTTAATGGGGAAAAAAAAAACACCAATTTGCCTACAATTTTCCCACTTGTAGCTTGACCCCTAGTTCAGACAGAGAGTTTGGATCTAGGAATCAAAACTGCATGTTTACAAATACGCACTACAAAACCCACAAAACTTTTGGTACCAGATATGGTTTTGCTGTCCATATTCCTTTAAATGTTCTAAAAATATAACATCATTAATAATTAAATAATTAACATTAAGCTAAAGAAAATTCCAAATGTAAAAGTTTCCCTAAAGATTCTTAATGAAGCTGTCTTGCTGAAACTGCCTTTGGCTATACTAAAGCCATTGCTTGTTTTGCAGAGCTTGAATGTCTGTATTCTGAAAAATGGCGCTGACAGGAAAACTTAAATGTAGCAAATGTCATATAAAAAAAAGACTAACTCTGTAATGGCCATTGTCTCTTTTCCACTGTGACTTGAAATGAGAAACGAGAAGGAGGTTTAGGTTGGGGTTTAGTGAGAGATTCTTCACTTAGAAACTTAATTAGGATATTGAAAAGTCTAACAAAAGATGAAGATTCAAACAGCATGGAGTTGAGCACCAGTGAGTGGAGAGCACTCTGGGGCATGGCTAATGAATAGCAAAAGAAAAAGAATGGATTAGGAAGACAGATAGTTTTCTTCATAATAATTTCCCAAATTTCTGTATACTCTTTGGAATAGAGATTATTATTAATTAGGCTCTTGAAGCTCTTTTTGAATTCTTATGTCATTATATTAGAAATATGGCATTATTGAGATAGTTTTTTAGGCCATGCTGCACATGTGCACCTATGCTGAAATCCTTAAGAATTGTTAAAAATGCAAACTAATTGACCATTCAATTTAACTTTTCCCCTAAATCATTAGAACTCTATTGTTTCTGCTTAAATTTCTCTCATCCTGGGGGCAAGGACAGAGAAAGACAAGTGGCTGACACTGTGGACCAAGTGCTCTCAAACTGAAGTTGTAAGGGTAAGAGCATAATGGAGATTTAGGGGGAGTAAGATCCACTCTACAGAAGAATGGCGCCATGAGTCGGTAGGTCTCAACCTGTATTAATCTGCTAGTAACTCATGGTGTCAGCCTGTGCAGTGCCTCTGGTCTCCTGGGTCTTTGCTTCTCCTTCCTCCATTCTCAAACAAAACAAACAAAAAAACATAGTATGGAAAAGAGCCAAACTCCCAAATGTATTTGGAGTCTGGTCACCTTTCTCTGCACCCTGATTTCTATCAGCTTTCTTATAACTTTGCTCCCATACCATGACTAGGTTTGAATGGGTCTAGCAGCCTAGGACACTGTAGTAGCCTTGCTCTGGAATATGTCTATGGTGGCAGTAACCTGATTCAGGCTGTCACAGGGGTTTCTTCAAACAATATTCTAAACTGAAGATACAGCCTCATTTTAACCTCAAATACCACCACTGGAATTTCTAAAAACCAATGGAAGCATTTCCAAAATCCTTTATTACATTAGCATAAAGGAAAAAAAGATCAGTCTAGAACATAAATCACTGAAAATGGACAATTGCTCTTCTTTCCTTCTATAACCCACTCTAAGAGTGGAATAAAAGACTTCTCTGGCCTGGAATGCAGCACTTTAAACTATACTGGCATGAAGCATTTATTTCTAGACAAGATTAGTGGTTCGCTTACAGCAGATTGTAGCCACCATAAATGTTTAAATTTTGAAGTTAAAAACATTTTCTAACTGAATGTCTAAATGCAACATCTAACACTTCAGCTGCAGATATTCAAATCAATGAATAACTACTCTATTTCAATGCCAAAATGGGAAGAGTAGGAGCCAAAATTAATTCACCCAGGTTTTATTATCTGTACTTCAGACTCCAATCCCTTGCAAAGCTTTATTTAGAAGAGGAAAAAAAAAAAAAAAACCAAACTAAAACCTGAGGCAAATCTGATTCATTTGGATTTTCTTGCATCTAGTGTTATTACCAGATGGATAATAATTGGAATGAGAAACAGAAATGGAGATTGAGAAAATGACTCAGAGTAGAGCGTGAGAAATTAAGTATGAAGAAGAGAGTGAAAGGATGAAGACAAAGGAAACAAGATCAAATGGGATAAGGTCTGGGAGAAAAATCCTTTCTGGCCAGACCTGTGGAAACTTAAGGCATAGTGATTATAATTTTGTTTGTAGATTGTCTCTGAACCACTGCCAACATCAGATAATTTAGCCATGGTTGGAGTTTAGGAATGACTTACCTTTTTCCTCTGTGGAAGGAAAAACACTTTGCGATACATTTTGTAGAGCCTTTCATTAGATTCAAGCTTATAGCTGAAGGTGACACTTGATAATAGCAGAAATTAGTTCTTGGGCTCCGGCCACAACACAAAGAAATCAAAAGAATTAGGAGAAAGATATATGGATTCAGAAAGTCTAATTTTCAACACACACTCATGCAAATATAAAGATACTACTCATATCATCAAGATTCAGAAAAAAAAGGGGACCTATGAATGTACATATAGTTTTTGGAGTATACCAGGAAGACTTGAACAAACAGAAACTACCATAAGAAGTGAACCAAGGAAACAAAAAGCTCCATTATGCAAAATGAATAGGAGTGCAGGGCTATTTTGATAGCTCCTTTGGAAAGAAATGGTGTACTGTATAATGAAGAGTAAAACTTGAGTTGTTTAAGTAGGTGCTTAGTGTAGGGTTTGTTAGGTTTGTTGTGTTAGCAGTCATTGTCTTCCGTCACAAGCAGAAAATCTGACTCTGCCTGAGAGTGGGAAAAGCATCATGCCTCAAGGTACTGATGAGAGCCAATTGGGATAACTTCAGTTAGTTTATGACAACTTGATGAGGCATGCAGGTGAAAGGAATCACAAGCGTCACAAGCTCAGCCATAAAGAGTCACACGTCTGGAAAAGCTCTCTTGGGTCATGTGGAGTTTGGGAGAGTGATCTTGGAGAACATAGGTAGAAGCATACTCAGCGAAATGAGAGCTAAACCCATGCTCAGCCTGTATGTTTTACAGCACTGTATTTCTGCAGCTGTAGGGGGGCTGCTGTCCCTCACTGTGAGAGGCACCTCTTTCTTTAGACATCAAGCCCCAGAGGTCTCTGTCTCACTTGCATCTCTGTAAATTATTTCCTTCTAAAATAATAATGAATTTTAAATTGCAGGTGACCTTTTTACAATGCTGATGCAATTTATTACAATTTGGCTCATACTGTAGTACTTCCTCCTGTGCCCTGTCTTATATATCCAAACTGAGCACCATGTTTCAGCACTGGGAAGCTGAAGTAGACAGTGCAAGAAAACAAAATGAGAAACTGTTGTTTCAAACACATCACTAAAACCAACTTGGAAAACAGCCCACGTTGTTCCAATACTGCTTCTTCAGTCAGTGGAAATGGAGACCAACAAAGAATAAGAAAGAAAAAGGGCCTGTGCTTCTGGGGTTCTGTATGGTTGCCATCTCTGCCATCACCTTGTGCCCTCTTCACTCACACTTAACACCAGATGGAGGGCTCTCTGAGACCATCACCTGCTTTGACCCTCAACTTCAGTTCCCTCTGAACACAATATTACAGCAGCCTGGCACAGAGTGCTTTGTATGGATGCAGCAGTTTCACAGATGTATACAGTACCTTGATTTTCTAAAAGTAACCAAGGGCAGGAAGTGCTGAGCTTAACTTCTTCTCCTCTGTATATCATAACATCCAGTGGCATAAATGAAAATGAGAGTCTTAAAGCAATATCTTTGATACAGATGCTCAGGGGAGTGGTTTAGTAATATATACCATACTTTTTATTTGGTAAGAAGTCCAGATTTCTCAATGTCCTGGTACGTATCAGAACTGTTATGTGCACATGCCTGAACAATTTGTTTAAGTGTATACATCATGCTGTTTCATCACTTACTTAAACTCAGTAAATTATTTCCCTGCCAGATTTTATTTTCAGATTCTCCCAGCCATCCATGTGAGGGGCAAAGCAAAAGAAATTGGTCTCTTCCCCTTCCTCCTTTCAAACATGGAAAAAAGTAGTTTCATAACTGAAACCAAAATACCTTTCTTCTTGGTGCTTTTGTCATTTAATATATTCCCATGAAGTTTGTTTATCTAAAACCAAATTTGAGATCTCATGGTGATTCCTATCACCTAAATATGTGACCGAGAAAACTGAGAAAAGTGAAAATCTACTATAGCCAACTGAAGAAATGTCTTTTGGCTTGCTGAAAGTAACCAGGAAGGGATGCTAGACTGGGTCTGTAGAGTTAGTTTTTATAGGAAGACATTTTATAACATTTGTGGACCATATCAGTGTACCTGGCACTCAGTAACATCCAGCTAAGCTAACAAATGGCAGCAGAGGGAAATCCTGCTGTGCATTACAGACACTTTGCACTGCTTCAGCACTCCCAAGGCTAGTGTCACCAGCTAACGCATTCTTTTTTCATGTATTACTATATCTAGATAAGGACTTTTCCAGTGTGTTTGAATCTCTGTATAAGTCATAGGAGCACCGCTGGAAAACAGGTACGTTTCCTGCCTTCTGTAACATCTTTTTGAAGTATTTACCACTTGGTTATTGTTTCCAGCAAAAGAAGGGCAAAAGGATGTGGTACAGTCTTTCCAAAGCACATGGAAAGAAATATAAGTAAAAAGACAAAAAAGCCCAAACAGTCAGAAAAATTCATGAAGTGCAAAGATTTGACAAGAGGTTTGAATGCTGTTTTAACAAAGTAGTAATTGCAGTTTTGGGATTATCAGAGGTGCTGATGGGAACTCTTTTAAACTGCACATATGAGCAAATGGTAGAGCACAGCACATATGCAGAAGGGCTAACCTGAATCAGGGGGTAACTTGTTATATCTGTATTTTCATATCAGCTGCAAAAGTTACATCAACAGATGATAAAAATAATAACAGTTTTTCTCCTCTGTATATAACACTGCTCACCCTTTCATGCCTTCACATTTTACAGCTACCGTGTTTCCAGTTTACCTTCTTGGCAATAAAAATAGAAAAGGCAATTTATAACATCTGCATGCAATTTTTATAGACACTAGTGATTCATAAACTTTGATTTCAAAGACATTTCCTACAAGTCTTCTTGCTCTACAGGACCACATGAGTTTCCCCACAAAAATCCTTGACTTGTTTCCAGAGTTTATCTCACAATTTCTGTTTTCTTGGGAATAAAGTGGTTTCATTATAGCTCAATCATTGAGAGCTATTAACTCAGCAGGCTCAAACAAATTCCTTAGCCAGGAAAGGGTCCTTTAACCATTTCTGATCAGACCTTTTGTTGCTTTTGCTAAATACTTCTAGATTGCAAAAACAGAGTAAAAATCGAATAATAATTTTAATAATGTAGTTTGAACCATACCCATATTGCTTCCACAACAGAAACAGATACAGAAAAGACATACCAAGATAAGGTGGTAACAAGTGATAAAAGAAAGTTGTAGTGGGTTGTAAGAAATTGGAACAAAGGTTCTCCTACCTATAACTGGAATAGGTAAACATGCAAATAATGAAATATTGATCTTGGCAAAACCATACATTAAAACGTAGTCAGGGTTGAGGCCACATATTGGTAATTTTAAGCTTAAATGTGTTATGGAACTCTCTTAAACATTACACGTGTAATTTTGTAATGTCTGCTGACAAAAACATTCTGGGAATCCCTAAACCATGTGGCTTGTTTGGAACAACTGCTTTGCTGAAGTTGAATTGCAGACGGGAGCTTGTCTCATTTATGTTGAATGCAGTCATCCTTACTACAAAATCAGAGTTATGGCTCGGAAGTAAACAAATGTGGAGAGAATTTCTAGCAGCTAGTATTGCTATGGGCTCGTAGTAGGATCTAGTTTGTGCTCTGGACTAAATATTTCTTAAAAACCAGCAACAGATAAAGTATGGGTCCATGGTGGCAAGATGTGTAATTCCAGTAATTGTTGGCTCCAGGAAAATGTTACAGGATAAGGAGATACTGTGGACTCTGAGTTTTTATTGGAGCAGTTTCAGTCATTGCTGTACATTTAAATGAAGTGCAATAAAAATATTTGAAAGCATGAGGAAAAGGAAAATGCTTTCCAAATGCAACAAAGATGTGGGATTTATTTGGTGGGTTAAGGCAAGATCAGGTACAGCCCTATAGACATCTTTGTGGTCACCATTTTGAAGAATACTTTTATGGTATTAAACAAGCATAGTTACACTTTCAACCAGTTGTGGGGTCTCATTCACAGTTCAAGTTACTCAAAGACCCAAATTCAATACCAGGACTGTTAGGCTTGAAATAAGCTGATGCATCTTAAATATCCTTCCTTTTGTCACCTAGGCAAGTTAGACTGAGAGTTAGTAGTTTCATCTAAATTTTTTCAGATCTGTTCTTTAAGAGCACAAGTAGAAGCGGATGCAAAATATGGGAACAGGGGTGTTATCGGGGTAAGAGTTCTGGATTTAGCTTGTGTGATTCCTCTAGGACCTCTGCAACATTACTAGAGAAGTTATCTCCTGATGTGCCTCCTGCTTGCATATGAGGCTGGCAGAGAATTTGGTGCACACTGACCATTTCCAGAATGAACTGATGAACTCACAGATAGTTGTGATAAGATTAAGCATGCCAGTTGGAAATAGGATCCAAAGAAATGCGAGCTCTTTCAGAAAGAGGTCATCTACCTCAGGAACATGCTCAACACAAGGAATTTCCACCAACAAGAGAAAATGTCAACAGTATAAATCTGTTTAAATTCCTTTTCATATTCAGACTTGAAACTTTACCAGGCTAAATTAGTAGTACAGAAGGTGGCTTTCCATCTTTCCAAAATTATTGCACGGTTTGGGATGGAAAACCCCCTATCTGTGTTGGGAACACAGAGGAGTAAACATAGCTCTACAAACACCTAAAAAACTTGAGCTACATTTTGAAACTCAGTTTATATTTGATGTAGAAGGGAAGGGATGCTGGAAATAAGAATACTGAAGACTGGGATAAGTCATTCTCTGACACAAACTAATACTGAAATCTCTGAAATAATACTCCTGTTGACTTATTTTTAATTTAACTGTATCAGAAAAAGTTGTAGTCCAAATGAAACATACATTTTAAAAAATCCTTGCTTATGGCAGGGCTACACCTTCACAGGCAGACATATAGACTTGGGGAGACACGTGGTCTGTACAGGTGGCCTTATAGGAACAACATCTGCAAACACCGCTTCTTTCTAGAACAGGGTACTGCTTGCTCAGAGGGATTTGGTCCCCAGGGGTTTTGCATGTTCACAGTTCCTATTTCTTCTGCTAGGACAATGGAGAAGGGTGTTGCTGGAATGTAGCCCAGGGCAAAACGATTGCTCAAACAAAGGATCTCGATGTTAAAATTGCATGTTACTGGAATTTTGGTTGGTAGTTGCCGACATCTTGGAACAGTTCAACCTTGATATACTATTGAAATTATTTTCAATGGGGACATCTGGAATACAAAGATTTTGTATTGTTAAAGAGAAATCCCATGGAACAATGGAAGAAGGTATCACCTTATTATATTATCTGACAGGGTGGTCTCCTTAAGGAATGCTATGATGGGGATGGGGGTGAATGAATGAAATATGCATCATATGGAAGGTTATTATTCCTTGTTATGCCTTATCCTTTTTTTACTATTGTGCCTACATTTGGCTGTTACCTAAACACTATATAGTCTGTATAAGAAAAAGCCAAATGGGTTGTGTGGGTTACCCTTAAAAACAAAGGGCAACTGCTTAAATACCCTTGGAAGCCAACCTGAGGAAGCTGCAACCATTACCCAGGTCCTGTTTTGTGGAGGGACCCACTGCGAAAAGGGACTGGTACTTCAAAACAGAGAAATGTGTGTGTTGGTGGGATGACTTTTTCTTTCTTCTTTGGTATAGGGGTAACTTAGAAAAGTTATGGTAAACCAGATTTTTTAATAAACCAGAACTGTTTCTCCATTCAGCCTGATGACATACCACATACGTTTGGAGCATATAATAATGATATTATTTTAAGTCTTGGACATCACAGGGTTGTGACCTAGGGGAAAACTTCTGGTACACAGAAATGGTGCAGGAAATATAGTGTCTTTTTTTCAGCGAGCTTGACTTCTTTAGCTATTATTTACACTAAGGGGAATTGTCTAATTGTTCATTTAAACTGTGTAATTATTTCAATTAAACTGCAGGATATCTGGAGTACAGGACTGTTACACCCATGGCTATCTGAAGGTATTTGATGCAGTATCTGAAAAACAAGCTCAATGGGGTCAAAAGTTACTGGTTTGAACAGAGAGTTTCCCTTGGTAAAATGGAATCTCTACCTGGGGACAGGTAAGAGACAGATGAAAGGTGTGTAGTGAGCAAAAAAGCATTATTCGGAAGGTCAGAGGAAAAGGAAATGTCCTCCCAAAAAAAAATATGACAGTGCCACAGTCGGAATTTCTGCTAGTAGAACTATGCTATTTATGGTGAGTTGTGCCACCCCTTTCAAAATAGAATGGGTCTATGTCAATTTTGCAAATCAATACGTGATCCTAGAAAATTACTTTCTCTGCTATATATGCTGCAAACTGGTGCACTCTCCTCCACTGGATGATGGCAAAAAATATGGAACAACCAAACTTGGCCAGGAAAACAAAATGGTCCATTTCAGGGCTTTTCCCATTGGAGTTTAAGTGACAAAATGCCAGATGATGTCAACCCCAGCAGGTTCCCGGAAGGAAGAGTAGGTTAGTTGAACAGTGCTTCCGTTTCTGTGCAGGATTTTATAATCATTACCTTGAAGCAGGCTGGCTTTCAAGCTCCCAAGAAGAGCTCAGGGGAGAGTGTGATATTTGAGCATAGACATCTTTTCTCATCTGGGTTTCCTGTCACAATGCCATGGCCTGTGTGCACAAAGTTCTGGCAGCCTGAAACACTTTGATATATTTTTTTCCCAGGCTTCAAAAGGAAAGGTAAACAATGGGCTTGCAACTCCAGGGCGAGCATCAGTAGCCAAGAGTTTATGAGGTACCTCATCTTCTTCATATTTCTGGCATGACTTTAAATGTTTTGCTGTGCATCAGGGATGTGTGAAAGAAAAAGAAATTAATTTAGTGGTTTTTAAGGCTGCAGGTTTGATGCCTAGAGGTGATTTCTGGTCCACACAGGTTTTCTGCTTTTGCTTCAGGTAAAGCAGAGCGCAACTCTGCATTAAAGACTTAAAATGTCTATTTAAAACCAAAAGTAATGTCTAATTTTTAGAAGATCCTTGCAAGATATTTGGATTTCTTTGACAGTGCAAATAACATCTAAGTAAAAAAATTGGCTGGAAAAGTGTTCAGCTTAATAGTGCTTTGGATATTTATTTTAAATGTTTTAGACTCACTAACAGGGCAGACAGAAGTTCAGTATGCATATACTCTGTTCGCTTATTTTGTGTTATATACTGTTATATATTCTACTAAACATAATCCTGGAGCTGGTGAGATCTACACATGAGAACAAATATTTAAAAATCGATTTTGTGTTGTTTAGCCTGGACAGCTTGTCTGAGTTACATAATGAATTTTATGTATCCTTTTGCCCCAGGTTCTTAAAAGTTTAAATAGTTTAAAAAGACGGACTTGATCTCGATACTTACAATTATTGTAGAGATTAAAATTTTGTTGCATTTTACAATATTTTCGCATTCCATTTACATCATATTTAAGGTGGAAAATAGTGCCCAGAAAATCATCTGTGGCATTAAGCATCTAAAGCCTCGCTGTCTGGATTAAGCCCTTCTTTGCTCCAGGCTACTAACTTCTTCAATTCCCTTGACTTATATAGCCAGGGAACTCTTGTATTTCACTTGAGATGACTGCATAATACATTCCATTACAATCATATTTCCATGCTCACTTTATTTAGTGCCAAGCAATGAAAAATGCTGGCATTCAGTTCACTGGTATTTTCATTTGTTTTCTTGAGTATTTATGTAGCACTTCCACTTCAGAACAGACATTCAGGCAAAGTGAGCTGAAGCTATTGCCATAGTCTACCATTAAGTCTGTATTTGCAAACATGTTTGCATGCACAAAAATAAAGTCTCAATGCAGTCAAAATGCATAAGACTGCATCAGCTTTGGAAGTCTGTGAGGAATCTGACAGGGAGCAAAGTAAAATTATACAGTTCCCAGAAAGCTGCATCTAATTTGTTACACAAGGTTTGGGGATGCAGTAGTTAAGAGCCTTCCTAAATTAATCAGCTAGTGGGGCCACTAGGATGTGTGCAGTGTATGCAGCCCACTGAAGAAAATGGATCACTTTTGCTCAAAATCTCATGCTCACAAAATTTCATGTGTCAGTTTTAAGTGCAAAATGAGTCTCTTGAGATTCTGAGTTTTGAAATATTTGTGTAGATGTATAGGCACTTTCACACAGCTTTATCTCAGCACTATAAAATTCCCATGGTTTCTTCTGAATGCTCTGTAACTGTTTAAAACCCAGAAACCATTGAGAAGGATACAGATCAGCCTGCTGTTGTAACGGAGGCAGTTCAGACTACATCTGTTCTAAAAAAAAATAAATAAATATACAAATGTAGTGGATCTGTTAGCCATTTTCCTCAGCTAAATATAGCATAGTGAGCCTGTCAGTCATTAGCCTGAGGTTTCTTCAGATTTTTGGGGGTACACTCTTTCCTTCAAAGGGCTTTTTAGTCCCTTTTAGTACCTCTTGAGTAACCATCTCTCAGGCTATTTTTTGCTGTCTGTCACACTATTACTGAAAAAGAGTTTTATCAGCAGCTGAAGCCCCTTCTGCCCCTCTCTCCTTGAGATTTATGCATCAAAGAGCACTGTGCTCCAGGGGTAAAGGTCACTTCCACAGATATATTTCCTCATATATATCCAACTGTTTCTACACTTCTAGAGAGCAGTGGGTACCCTCGTACTGGCTCCACTTTCATGACCATGTTAAAAAAAAAGTACATAATAATATTTCAGAAGAGGCACTCAGTCCATTTGGCTCTTTTGAAAGTTTTTATATTTAGTATTGATTTTTCTTCAGCTTTTGCTACTTATTTGACATGTATTGCATGCTATTCTAAAGGCTTCTGCCATGTTCAGGATCCCAGTGTTGTAGATAGTGAATGAACCTTGATACTGTCTTTGCAGCTGAAGCTTTACCTTCTCTGGAGACCAAGCCAAAGAGGAGATAGAAAAGACTGAGGTGCTCCAGGAGCAGCTGGCTAACCTCTATCATCAGTGTGAGTAGAAGCACTGGGAGAGAAAATTAAAAAGTTCTTGTAGAAACTAAGATGTGAACTAAACAAGAAAATAAAGCAGGTTAAGGGGGCAGGAAAATACCAGGTGGACCTGAGACTTGCAGAAGACAGATGAAAAGTCTGAGAAGAAATTCCTACTTTTGCTGCCAAACTTAAAATTATCAAGTGTTAAACTAATTCAAGCTGAAACATTAATTATTTGTACTCAAAATTGTCGCTATGCCCATTTTCATAGTCAAGTCTTAAGGACACAAATACTTAGAGAAATCAAGCTCTAAGTCCCACCTGTGGCAAAGTTTGCATAGATTTAATCTGTTGACTCTTCAAGTGTATAGAGATCCCTGATGCTTCACTTAGAATAATTCAAGTCAGTATGACAAAACCTGACCTATCGTTTTTACATACCCACACAACTGCTCTGTGAAAATGAGATGATGAAAGATATCCTTTTATTCTTTCACTATTCATCCTGATGTTTACCTACATTTCTAAGAGATATGTCCTTGGAATGGCTCACTGGTTACAGAGCAGAAGGGTTTTTAACTTGCTAGAAGCCGCTAACCATACCATGCCCTGTGTCCTAAACTAACCACCTTTTCCACTGAACACTCCAGAATATCCTGACAAGAATTCCATTTATTTAATAATTTAAAAATTGGTGCAATATTTTCTCAGTAACACAGTTTATTACTCTCCAATTAGTCACAGAAAAATCAGTCAGCAAAAGCAAACAGCAATCTGCCAGCCCTTCAATAACCCTCAAGAGCTGACTTCTAACCAGTATGTTATTTGTTGTGAATTGTAAGTTTATCTTCAATCAAATATCAATTTTTTTTTTCAACCAAAGCTTTTTCAGACATGTCTAGTTCCTCATTAAATCAGCAATAAGCACAAGCCAAAATAATTCTGGTATGATTTTGTCCTCCCCATTTCAGTGACCTCTGAGGGCATTCTGGTTTTCATTTTCCATGTGTATATTAACTTGACAGCCTGCAGATATACATATACAATTAAAGATATACATATATAATATATTTCCCTTTTATTTTAAAGACATGGTTTCATTTTCTTCTCCTTTTATTGAAAGACTTATCACTGATTCCGATGTTCATAAGAGCAATGATGACAGATAGGTATCTGAAACTAAAGAACCCAGGGTGGACTTCACTTGTTCTAGTCAGTATTTCTTTTTGCTTTTTCCTACTTACTTTGTTTCCCGTTCTCCAGAGCAAGTGTATTTAGGGATTTATGATTATATTCACTGACCAGATGTCAAAAGTACAGAATTTTAATGGGAAACAGAATTTCCCATTAGCTTTTACTTCCCTCCTCCGTAAATTCACACTTGTTTGACTTTGTTGAAATTAAAAAGTTCTGACTGATCTCACTTTTTTTTTATTTGACATTCTTCTGTTTTGTAAGGGAGGGTACAACTTGTTGATATCCTCTTAAGAGCTTATTACCATCGCTGTCATCAGCCCATGTAGAATGCTAGCTGCTCCGCATTAACCAGTTCTCTATTTTATCTGATGCTCATCATGACACTTGAGAACTCTTACTTCCAGTTCATAAACTGAGCTCTATGAAACACAGAATTGCAAAAGCCACCAGAGAGGGTAAGCTGTTGTGGGAAGAGGAGCAGCAATCACAGTGTTAAAGTGGGGAGGCTCTTGGTGACAAAGCAAGAGCTTTCTGAAACAAAATGCAAGTTGGCAGCTTGTGAGGGAGTTTGTAGAAGAACTGAGGTTTGAAGCAGAACTTGGAAGGAAGTTCAGGTGCTTTTCCAAGTATTTGAGTCAAATATGTCATCTGGAGTGATTTCACCTGTCAGCAGGAAATGCTGAGCTCTCTTTCTGTCCATTTTTCAATGTAGAGTAAACCCAATTTAACACATAAAACTTGCTGTTCCCTCCAGCCACCACCCCTTTCCTTTCCTCCTGTTTTATATGTCTAGCAGTTGCCAGCAGGCATCAGACAGTAGGAACAGTGCAGTCAGCACCTTTTTCTGGGGCACAAGCATTGGACCAGAATTTATTGGCTTCGTTCACTGCAGGGAAGATCACTACATCCAAGAAAGAGCTTCTCCTGCAGGGTAGCCATGGTTTGCCACCAGCCCAGTCAGCTGGCTCCAACTGCGGTTTCAAGCTTTGTTTCATGCCCCTCAGGCTGAGAAAAGCCTGCCTCTTCTGGAATGCTAACCATCCTTTTGGAGCCGGATGCCTCCATTTCATCGGACAATAAATTAGAGAGCTCACATTGGACTGGAAGTGACCATTTCACCTAGCTTGAGATGGGGATAAAAAGATATGGTTGAGCTCCGATTTAAAAGAACGGCCAAGAGTCATATTTATCAAGCAGATCTCTATCCATCTTCTGGGTGGAAAACAGTAGCTGAAGCACTTCCCCTGCCGATGCACACTTTATAAAGGGGGGGGGGGGGGGGGGGAAAGGGGTTGGTGAGAACGGGGGGCGTGGGGGCTGCTTTTGTGGAGCAGCCTGCAGTGACATGGCAACCCAGACATATGGTGTCATTATTCAGCCGACACAAATTTGACACTTGGTGAATTTATTGTATTTTGGTTTGCTCCTGGTGCCTGAAAGGCTTTGCAACTGTCTCTTCATAGGGCCTGTCACAGATGTTGATGTATTTTCCTCCTCCACAGCCAGGTTTTACTGTGGAAACTGATACAACTTCACGATAGAATTTCTAGATGAATTATTCACGCATTGCATGGTTTCTGCACATAGGGGGTTGGAAGAAATCCATCCTATTCAATAAACGGTCTCTTTAATCCCCTTTAACAGAGCATTTTCCCTGAGTTTAGACCATTTTTATTATAATCTTTGTGATCCTAATGTTTTGGATAACATATTTGCAGTTAATAGCTTTGTTAAATTTTTCACTATATTTCACTTTAACATGTAATTAAATTGTCCAGACACAGTGATGAAACTGATACATTGAAGAGACAATAAACCATATGTCCCAGATTCTAACCGTCTTAACTTCTAGAAGCCCTTTTTTTGAATCCTACAGATCATACCCTGGCCAGTGATTTATAGGGTAATTCCTGAAATATCTCAATATTTGTTGTTGTAGACAGAATGGGCTGCTGCTAATTCCAGTACCATCTGTGGAGATGATTTTTTAATTGAAAAGAACTTTCAGTCTTGAGAGTAGAGACTCATCACTGAACTCATCACTGCCCCCTGAGAGAAGATTAATGAAATGAAAACATATTGTGCCTCTTTAATACCTGGAGAAGTAATAAGGATGCATCAAGTGACAATAAAGAGCACGGTGCGTGGGGGTAAATTGCTTTAACATAACATGAAAAGTCTATCCAAGAATTAAGAATTGCATTTGCAGTTCAAAAACTACTGAAGCATTAGTTCTTTGTATTAAAACCCCTGATTCCATTTTCTTCCTGACTTCTAAAACCAGAAGCAGAGTTCAGATCCAGATTCTCTTGCTCCTGACATTGCATGCAATAATTTGTACTCCCAAAATAATCCCATTTAATTTAATATTAAATAGTTATATTTCTATAGGAAAGCTTTGAAATCAAATGGATATTAATCCTATGCTAAACTTTTGAAAAACACAATCAAGTAAAAGTAAGTAAATTGATGTTCACTATCTAAAATACAAGAGTGTTATTTTTGTTTTACTAGAAAACTTATAGTGCCTTGACAAGAATTTAAAGCCTAATACATTTTTCCTAAATTACTGCCTCATATTACTAATACAGCCTGTATTGCTCAGTTGCCAGTTGTTAAAATGGGACTTGTATTCATATTTTGGAAAATTGCCTTTCTCCATAAAGTTCCGTGCATTAAGAGTTCATTCTTCTACCTTCATGGCAGTATTCAGTATGAAGGATATTGAAACTACTTGGCCTCCACCCTAGTGTTATGTAGAAAGATTATTAATATGCATGTAATATATTATTAATAAGCATTTACCAAAGTGTCTCAATTCCCACAGTAACTTTTGGTTTAGTAAAAAAACTTATGAGTTTTCTTTCTTAGTTTTTTTTTTCCCAAAACAAGTGCATATTACTCATAAAATTATTTCATTAAAAAGAAAGATACTTTAATTGACAAAATTCTGTCATTTCTACATCATGTTTCTGTGAAAAGAGAAACATAATATCTTTTGATAATTTGGAAAAACAAAACCAAAACCAAACCACTTTTTTCCAACAGCTGATAGCTTTCTCATTCTAAATACAGCAGGAGATATTTTTTCTAAAAATGGATCAACCTGAACTGGACAGACACCATCATCATTTCATCACCCAAACCCCAAGCTCCAGTTTCTCCTAGTCAGGACAGGAGGTTTAATCAAATTAGCAAATGAAAACAGAACACAGCAGTCCAGAAAATAAGTACTGGTGAGATCATAAATGTCTCATCAATGAATCAAAACCTGGATCAAATACAGAATTCAAGCATTTATTTATCTTTGCTTTTTTTGACATTAATACGTACACAAAAATCCAGTGAACTGCCAGTTATTGGGTGTAATCTTTGGAAACTAATTTCTGGAGCAGAGAAATAAGTGTGAGATATTAAACTCATCCTCTCTGAAACATGTAGTGTTCTTACTACATTGCTCCTGTTAATGGGACAGTTATGCTATCTGAGTGAGGCTTCTCTGCTCTTCCAGTCTTTGAAGGTGTTCACAAGCTGCACTAAGTGTTGAGAGAAGAAAGGAGATGGGGTTATTTAAAAGAAACCATCTAAAATGATGGTGGCAGAGACAGCAGTAGATTTAGTTCCTTCATTCAGACTGGTTACAGCTATGCGGCCATTTGACACAGCTATGCCTTTAACAAAAAGCCGCGTTTATTTATTTCTCTTTCAATGCAGTAAAAAATTGTATAGGTCCACCTTTCTTTTACCTCCTTTGGTTGGCATACCCTCCTTTTAACATGCTACTTGTCATGCAAACACTTTCCTAATAGGAAAAAAAAAAAAAAGGAAAAAAGCAATAGTAACCAGTCAGTTGCTCCATCACGAGCAATGATTGCTCTTGGCCCAAACAAATAACAATTATTCAGCCAACAAAAGGTATATAAGTTTGGGGGTGTTTGGTTGCTTGGGGTTTTTTTTTCCCTGAAGACACTGGCCCACTTGAGATTGCAATAGAAAAGCTCAGATGTGCTGCTGAATTTGCAACATTTGCAGTGATTGGGAGTCCCAAAATTAGTCTTTTCTAGAGTGGATAATTGTCCCTTTTCACCTGATGCCATTTATTTTTCCTTTATGCACTTGCTGCTCATATTCAGGAAATGTCATTGATGTGCAGAGGCTGCGAGTAATTTCAGTACAGAACTGGTGGAACAGTAGGCAGGAGATGCTGTTAAAAAGACAGCCGCAGTGATTTGCTGACATACATCTTTGCTTCATCTGACAAAAAAGCTCTTCATCTCTGGTTTCCAGGCTGTGTGCATATGTGCCGCAGGTACGAAGAGCAATGAACCAGAGGATCAGTGCCAGACCTTGTGCCTGGGAAGTCTCTTTAAGCCTGTAACCTTTCCCCTCCTTCAAGTCCCTCCTGAAAACTCATCCCTCACTAACGCGTGTATTAAATTACAGGCGGATAATAGCTCGGCAGGTTGAGAGCTGTCTAGGAACGGCATGCATCAGGGCTGCTCAGCTAGAAGATCACAGTGACAGCACTCTGCACCAGTTCCTTCTTCAATGCATACTCCAAATATGTGTGATGTCTTTTATGGCTCTAAGCTGAGTCTCTGCCATATAGTCATGCTTCCAGATAACAGCATGACCAGCCCTCAGGAGCTGGAAAGCCCTGTGCTGTGGTATTAGTATAAGAGCCCATTCCATCCATGCTTTCCCTGCCCTGGTTTGCCCTGCCATCCTGCTATTCACTGCTTTCCAGGCTGAAATATTCCCAGGCTGAACCAAAGAACAACAGTTCCCTGTAGCTTCTAGCACAGCAGTGCCAAACCTCTCAGAAAGCACTGCATCAGTACAGATTAACAATCAGATCAGCATATATTAACGGAGAGCTAATTACAAGCTCCTGAAGAGGGATTTTTTTTTTCTCCCTTTTCCCACTTGCATGATTCCCGGCACTTAATCTCTTCCAAAGCTTTCGGTGAGCTACCTGCAGTTCACAGCCATTGGAAGCAGTTCAGCCGCCAGTGCCATTACTACAAGGGTGAAAGGAATAGTACGAACAATCCACAGAAGTAATCCTTTTGTCCACCATAAATATTGAACAATAGCTTAAATGACCAAACAAAAATACTTTGGTAGACATGAAGTTTTGCTGGTAATAAATATTTCAGCCTTCAGCCTTCTATGCAGACCGCCTTTAAAAGCCTATAGGTTTAATGTTCTGCAATCTGATTCTACCATGATTTTGGGGGCTTCAAATGGCAACTAGTGCAACTATTGCAGTAAATATAATTCTGTGAGCCTAAATAAAGAAATGCAGGTGCCGGATCTTTAAAACCTGATATTCATTGCTAACCATTTTTCTGGAAAACATGGCTCTAAATTTATTCCATTTCCCAGTTTTCTAGAGGAGAACAGCAAGGGGAAAGGAAGGGGGAAGGAACTGAAAACATTTCCAGGGAATTACTCAATTTTACTGAGTTGTTGTTCTGTGTTTTACTTAACAAGCCAACTCCAAACTTATAGGTGGCCTAGAAATGGATGATGTGCTACAATGGGAAATTGTTCAAATTCAACACAGCTGAAGGATACTCTGTTACTTGGCAGGTATTCTGGTGCTTAAAAATACTTTTCCCCCTGAATTTTTCTTATGCAATATTTAATCTCCTTGTAACTTTATTCCCACTTCATTCTGCTTGTCATTGCCACCTTGCCAGTTGTGTTTTTGGGGACTGCAGGTTTTTATATTTGGAATTTTGGAAGTAAATAATTTTTTTTAATGTGTATGAGGGAAAGCAGACTTTAAAATCTTCCACTCATCTTAGAGAATTTGCTTTATTTTTATGTCTGGTTTATATGTGCAAGAGCAGATGGACAGAATAACAAATACATCAGGTGATAAATACTGCCAGGTTTGCTATTCAGAGTAGTGGATTATATAAATTTCTTGGCCTTTTTTTTTTTCATATATAATAATATTAAAGAATTTGGAAGGCAGACTCTTAAAGTGCTTTCATTTTAAGGAGAAAAGGAAGAAAGGATGAAGCTCACAGGAAGGGTACTCACTGACATTTCCACATAAGCAAGAGCAGTCCCACATAATATTTTGTGAAAATAAACTAACCTGGCTTTGTCAGCATTCAGTGTACACTTTATGTCCCCCATTTACTCAAAGACAGATGTGTGCTTTAATACACTTTAGCTATATAAACAGAAAATTTGAACCTTCAATCTACCCAGGAACTTACCTCACACTTTTGTTATTCCAGTAGCTTCTTTTAGTGTTTTGGGGAAAAGAGAAAAAAAACAACATGAACTCTTTCACAATCTCTATTTTGAAATTCATGCCTCTGTCATCCTCAGCCAACTGTCTCTACATAGTCTCTAGTCATCCCAGTATTCTGGTCTTTGGGTTATGTTTGGTTTCTTTCTGACTGAAAACAGACTGAAATTGACCCAATTAAAAGACATTTTGAGAACCTTTAAACCTTTAAAGGCTGTCTAAGCCAGCTCATTGGATCTTCTACTAACTTCTGACATCAAAGGAAACAAATAGTATCTGAAGGGGGCCTATAAGGATGCTGGGAAGGGATTCTTCATTAGGGACTGTAGTAATAGGACAAGGGGTAATGGATTAAAACTTAAACGGGAAGTTTAGGTTAGATATGAGGAAGAAGTTCTTTACTGTAAGGGTGGTGAGGCACTGGAATGAGTTGCCCAGGGAAGCTGTGAATGCTCCATCCCTGGCAGTGTTCAAGGCCAGGTTGGACAGAGCCTTGGGTGACATGGTTTAGTGTGAGGTGTCCCTGCCCATGACAGGGGGGTTGGAACTAGATGATCTTAAGGTCCTTTACAACCCTAACTATTCTGTGATTCTATGATTAATGTAGGTTTTGATGTTTTTTCTGAAGTCTCTACAACCAGCTTGGCTAAAGAGCTCTGTATTGGTTCACTGGAAATGCAGCTTTGTGGGATGGAGAGGCCAGCATCTGTGGGGAGAAGAAAAAAGAATGGCTGTCCGATTTTACTGGTCATGATTTTTGGGGTTGTCTAGTGAATTTTAGCTAGCCAAATCACAGCATTTTAAATGGCTTAACTCAAGAGTTTTCTGATGTTTACAACTATATGAAAATCAAACTCACTTTTTAAATGTTTAGGTATCAGCACACAGAGTTGATGACTACTGAAGTAATCTCTTATATTTGATACTCAATATTGTGATCAGCAGTGAATAAGCCAAAAAGTGATGCTTTTTACAAATCTGCTAGAAAGGCAGGTAATACCCTGTTGTGTTAGCAGAGTCTGAGGCGATTCAGGAAGCAGCTAGAGGTCACTGAAAAGCTTTGGCAGAGGTTTTAATGAATTTTCTTGGCAAATCAGCAGTTTCTATGAAGGCCAGGTCTGTTGAAAAATAACAACTATTTACCTTAAGAGTTCCCAAAACATAAGCCAAGTTTTTTGGTCTCTGACTTTAAGCATGCATATGTACAGCAATATTTTCCTTTTAAATGGAAAAATCTGCAAGCATAGAGTAAAGCACATCTATTTTTGATTGCATGATGCACTTCAAAGTGATCTGAGATGCATTTTAGCAAGAGGAAGACATTCTGAAGCATCCACAGTGCCCAGTGAGATGTTTCCAGTAGCACTGGAGAGATCACAGTGGATATGACGAAACATCAAGCAAAGAAGGAGGAACTCATTTTATATAGGAAATAATAATTTTTGCCTCTCAGAGCAGCCTTATGTACAACAGTTCTTTCTCTAAATAAAGTCATTTAATCTGTCATTTAATAGAAACTTTGTTTCTATTTTGATTGTTTTATGAAAAGAAGCTTTGGGAAAAAAATGGGGAAAAAAAAGGTTTTGGAGATACATGACACTCTATACCCTAGAAGTCTGGATCAGAACATTCACAGATTTAGAAAGCTTGGATCTCAGTAGAGATTTTTCTTGTACTTGGAATACGTTTACCAAAGTATTATCAGAACAAAAATTATTTGCTCCCAACAAAAGTTAATAAAAGAATGTTCTATGCAAACCAAGCAAACATGGTGTGAAGCAGGAAATAAATTAAAAGCAACCTTTTGAGTTCTGAAGAGCTGTCTTCTCTGTCTCAATACTCGTAACATCTGGGCAGATCAAGCTTACTGTAAATTCACTTTGTGCTACATTTGCAAACTGTGCAAATGAATGTTTAGAATGACAAGCTGAAGGGAAGCTGTTTGACACTCGATGGATATCCATAAGAGACAGACTCTGGAACATCAAGCAGAGATCACATTCCTGCTTTGTGGTAAGAAGCTGTTGTTATCCATAGAGTCGTGATGTAAATCAGCTGCAGTCCTGTACTGAGATCTTTCCACATTGTACATACAAAGCCCCATTTGCCAAATGCTGATTTAGCACATCATAAAAAAGCATCTTTTTAAGATGCTTCTGCTCTTCCGTCTCCAGTCTAAGGGGAGCTGGAGAGGAAGCTTGTAACAGGTCAATTAGTGAATGTTTTCCACCTAAAACCCTATTTGGAGCATTTTAAAACATTAAAAAATCAGTGTAGTTCTGACTGCACCACAAACAAGATAAATGACCAAGGAGGTACAAAGTGAAAAAGGAGATGGACGACTACAGAAATGAAATAAGCAGCCAGGTGAAATAGTATCACATTGTTCCCTTGTAGAGTGTTTTATTATTTAATTGAGATACAAAAAGTCATCACCAATAAATAACTTCTTTTTGCAGTTTATGTGGACTTGGATTTGAAAGTACCTATATTTCAGAAAATTAAAAATGGATGATACAAGCTTTTAGCGTATGTTTCAGTGTGTAGCAAAAGAGAAAAGAGCTCCCCAATATTAGAAAAAATAGAAAACAGGCCCTGTGTACTGGAAGAAACATTTAGTCACAGTTTCCAGCTAAGTGAATAGCAGTTATTATTATTTAAACTACCATTAAAGTAAGGATACTCTAAGTGCATAAATAATCAATTATTCAGTGAAAACTGATAATCAGATTAATCAACATCTTCCCCATTCAAAAGCAATTAAGCTAACGTTTTAATTTGCTGTGCAGTTGCCAATTTTTGTGGGGTGATGTATTTTTATGTGGGTTTTTATTTCTTGACAGCCTGAACCCTTTTTTAGTGTCCTGCTCCTAAGTCAGATAACTATTTGAGACTTTCAACCTTCATTTAAAAGAAACAGTCAGTTTTAAATCTTTTTGGTGTTGAAGACTGTCTCAGAGATGTACTCCAAGCATATCTCTAAGAAACCAGGAACAAACAGATGAAAGAATCTTCAGTTACTTATTTATGAATCTCTTGAGATCTTGCATTTTAAGTTTGAAATTTTGCCATGAAATCCATTTGACTCTGAAGGAAGTCTGGATTTTCCAACACTTTGGAGTTCCTTAAAAATACTTCAAAACCAGAAATAGCCAGTGTAAAATACCAGTCATCAATGTTTTTTGGGTAATGATAACATTATGCAGTGGATCTTGAAGAAACTTGTGCTGGCTTTAGAGGGCTTCGTTACCTAAGAAATATATTGACCATAGATCTTATATGCTGGTGATCGAAGTTGGGTTTTGGTTCAGATATAATGACTGAGACAGTCAGTCCAGGACGCTGTTTTCTGGATTTGGTATAATAGATATATAGCTTGAGGGGAGCTCTCTTTCCAAACAGCATTTCTATGCTGTTAACATATTACCAGTGCTGAAAGAAGCCTGTCCAATTCTCTTCAAAACAGGTAGGAAGCAAAAGAGAAGGATGTGCTATGAGAGCTTGGGTCTTTGAGGATATGGCAGACCTGCTCCTGTAAGCATTGAGGGAGCAACTACTGAGAAGAGCAGGGCTGGAGCTCTCAGTTGAACTGGTGCCCAGCATTGTTTTTTGGCAGCTGACATGAGCTCTGACCCCATGCTGTGTGTTTGCTTATGGCTGCTCCAGTTGTTGGATGCAAGAGTAATTGCAGAGTAGGCAACAATAAAAGTCAAGGCCCAAGTCAGCATCTGCAGCTGAAAAATACACTTTAAGAGGGCTTGAGTAACACATTTTGTAGTCTCTCTAGTCAATATTACCATGTGCCAGCCCTTTCCCGGAGCAGAGACTGATCTGCTGGAATTTCCACAGCACACTGATAGCACAAAGGGGATTAGCGCTGTGGAGGAAAAGCCCCGCACAAATTCTAACCATCTGTTCTGTTGGCTGTGGACTGCTAGACAATCTGCTACGGTGGGACAGATGGAGTTCCATGTGATGCCAGAAAAGTAAGAGCTTACTGTAGGCAAACACTGCCAACCCCTAAGAGCAAGACTCTCCTGCTGGCATCACAGGTCCCTGCAATTAGGATTTACATCACTTCCACAGCCTTTACTAACTCTGCCACTTCAAGTGACACAAGCCAGCCTTTTATTTCAGCTTTCCCTCTCTCTTTCAGATGTTTCTTCAACATGTCTGCAACTTCAATAATTATTTTTCTATTAGAATCATAGAATAGTTAGTGCTGGAAAGGACCTTAAGATCATCTAGTTCCAACACCCCTGCCACGGGGTTGTCTTTCTCTTTTTCCAGTCATTGGGAACTTCACCTGACTGCCATGATTTTTCAAAGATGACAGCCAGTGTCTTAGTAACTTCATTCGCCAGCTCCTTCAGGACCTGAGGATGGATTTCATCAGGTCCCATGGACTTGTGCATGTTCAGGTTCTTAAGATGGTCTCAAACCAGA